>JASDQU010338013.1:0-11925 GCA_032191745.1 Picea mariana
ATATTAGTAATGTTATTTTATTTATGTCGGCTTTAGGCCATTAGTTGTAATTATACCTCCTAGTCTCCTATATATACCAAGGAGACATTTTCATTTTGAATCATCTTGTACTTGAACGTTTAAGTGGGGTAAAAGGAGGTTGGCCCCTTGAAGAGGCTTATTATTAGAAATTATCTCTTTTTAAAGGCGTTGAGTACTTTTTCTGAGGATTTTCTATGCTATATTGATATTTGGTTCTTAACAACCGGAAATGACATGACAAGAACTATCCATCTAGGATATTTTCCCTGACAAAGTCACTTTCCTTCATCTCATTATTCCACAATTAAGCATGGGTTTTCTTACTCCACAAAGCGTCTTCTCGTGAAGGATTTCACCATAAAGGGAACACTACGGAGTTCATCCATATTTACTTCTTATCAACCATGACAAAAAAATAATGAGTCATATTTACATCAAACACTATTAGGTCCATCACCCAAACCTTTGTGCTACGGGACTTTCTTCAAGGGTTGTCATCAATGATAACCAACCTTAATCAACAGAAATACTATCTTAATAATCCATCGGAGTCAACGATTCCTCAATCTGAGTCTTGGTTTCTTTATATACTAAGTTGCAAGTCGCATCCCAAACCATTTCAGGGACTCTTGGCCAATTCCTCCTCAGGGCATAAAAAACTAATGAAGCAACATTTTTGAGTTCCATGAGATGTTGCAATCTTATTTAGGCATGGAATAGGTGACCACATTATCCATCCTCTCACGAGGGATGGTTTCATAAATTGGATTCCTTAATCCAAATTTTTCATTGCTTCAAATCGAGAAAAACACTAATTATTGAAATAGATGAGTAAAGAAACTTCTGAGGCATGTCACCCAAGAGTGAGGGGTGCTCTAGATGAGGTCCTATCATAGTAATCCATTGAGGTTGAAAATTCCTCAATATGAGTCTCAATTTTCTTTTTATTCCCAGTTGCAAGTGGCATCGCAAATCATTTCGGGGACTCTTGTCCAATTCCTCCTCAGGGCATAAAAACCTAACGGAGTAACATTTCTGAGTTCCGTGAGATGTTGCAAACTTGTTTAGGTATGGACTATGTTACCGCATTGTCCATCCACTCCCAAGGTATGGTTTTATAAATTGGACCCCTAAATTCAAATGTTGCATTGGTTCTTACAGAGAAAAACCCTAGTTCTCAAAATCGATGAAAAAAACAAATGACGAGGGATTGGACTCAAGAGTGAGTAGTGATCTAGCTGAAATCCTATGCCAAGAATCCAACAAAGATGACAATTCCTCAATCTGAGTCTCAGTTTTCCTTTTATTCTGAGTTGCAAGTCACATCCCAAACCATTTCGGGAACTCTTTGCCAATTCCTCCTCAGGGAATAAAAACCTAACGAAGCAATATTTTTGAGTTTTGTAAGATGTTGAAATATTGTTTAGGCATGAACTACGTGAACACATTATAGATCTTCTCACGATGGATGGTTTCATAAATTGTACTCCTTAATTCAATTGCTACATTGCTTCAAACTGAGAAAAACACTAATTGTCGAAATCAATGACTAAAGCAACTTATGAGGCATGGAACCCGAGAGTGAGGGGTGAGCTAGCTGAAATCCTATCCCAGTAATCCATCAAAGTTGACAGTTCCTCAATTCGAGTCTCATTTTTATTTTTGTGCCCAGTTGCAAGTCACATCCCAAACCATTTCGGGGAGTCTTGGTCAATTCCTCCTCAAGGTATAAAAGACTAATAGAGAAGCATTTTTGAGTTCCATGAGATGCTGCAATATTACTTAGGCGTGGATTAGGTGACCAAATTATCTATCCTCTCCTGAGGTATGATTTCATAAATTGGACCCCTTAATCCAAATGTTGCATTGCTTCAAACTGAGAAAAACACTAGTTCTCGAAATCAATGAGTAAAGCAACTTTCGAGGCTTGGAACCTAAAAGTGAGGGGTGTTATAGCTGAAATCCTATATTAGTAATCCATCGGAGTCGACGGTTCCTCAATCTGATTCTTGATTTTCATTTTATGCCCAGATGGAAGTCATATACCAAACAATTTTAGGGACTCTTTGCCAATTCCTCCTCAGGGCATAAAAACCTAACGAAGCAACATTTTTGAGTTCTGTGAGATGTTGCAACCTTGTTTAGGCATGGAATAAGTGACCATATTATCAATATTCTCACTAAGGATGGTTTCATAAATTGGACCCCTTAATCCAAATGTTGCATTGCTTCGAACTGAGCAAAACACTAATTCGCCTAATCAATGAGTAAAGAAACTTCTGAGGCATGACACCCGAGAGTGAGGGATGCTCTAGCTGAAATCCTATTTCAGTAATCCATCGAATTCAATGGTTCCTCAATCAGAATCTCATTTTTCATTTTATAACCAGTTGCAAGTGGCATGCCAAACCATTTAGGGGACTCTTGTCCAATTCCTCCCCAGGGTACAAAAACCTAACAGAACAACATTTTTGTCTTCCGTGAGAAGATGAAATCTATTTTAGGCATGGCCTATGTGACCGCATTGTCCATATGCTCCCGAGGCATGGTTATATAAATTGAACCCCTAAATTCAAATGTTACATTGCTTCTTACTGAGAAAAACTCTAGCTCTCAAAATCAATGAAAAAAACAACTTACGAGGGATTGGTCTCGGGAGTGAGGGGTGCTCTAGCTGAAATCCTGTGCCAAAAATCCAACAAAGATGGTGGTTCCTAAATATGAGTCTTGGTTTTTTATATATACTGAGTTGCAAGTCGCATCCCAAACCATTTCGGGGACTCTTGGCCAATTCCTCCTCAGGGCACAAAAACCTAATAGAGCAACATTTTTTAGTTCTGTGAGATGTTGTAATCTTATTTAGGAATGAATAGGTGACCACATTATTCATCCTCTCACGAGGGATGGTTTCATAAATTGGACCCCTTAATCCAAATGTTGGATTGTTTCAAACTGAGAAAAACACTAATTATTGAAATCAATGAGTAAAGAAACTTCCAAGGCATGGCATCCAAGAGTGAGGGGTTCTCTAGCTGAAATCCTATCTTATTAATCCATCGATGTCTATGGTTCCTCAATCTAAGTCTCGGTTTTTTTTTATGCCCAGTTGCAAGTGGCATTGCAAATCATTTCGGGGACTCTTGTCCAATTCCTCCTCATGGCATAAAAACCTAACAGAACAACATTTCTGAGTTCCGTGAGATGAAAAAAACATTTTTAGGAATGGACTATGCGACCACATTTTCCATCCACTCCTGAGGTATGGCTTTATAAATTGGACCCATAAATTCAATTGTTGCATTGCTTCTTACTGACAAAATCTCTAGCTCTCAAAATTGATGAAGAAAACAAATGACAAGGGATTGGACTTGAGAGTGAGGGGTGGTCTAGCTGAAATCCTATGCCAATAATCCAACAGAGATGACGGTTCCTCAATCTAAGTCTTGGTTTTTGTTTTATGCCCAATTACAAGTCACATCCCAAACCATTTCGGGGACTCTTGGCTAATTCCTCCTCAGGGTATAAAAACCTAACGAAGCAATATTTTTTAGTTTTGTGAGATGTTGAAATATTGTTTAGGCATAAAATAGGTCACCACATTATCAATCTTCTCACGAGGGACAGTTTCATAAATTGTACCCCTTAATCCAATTGCTACATTGCTTCAAACTGAGAAAAACACTAATTCTCGGAATCAATGAGTAAAACAACTTATGAGGCATGGCACCTGAGAGTGAGGGGTGAGATGGATGAAATCCTATCCCAGTAATTCAAAGAAGTCGACGATTCCTCAATTTGAGTCTCGTTTTTATTTTTATGCCCAGTTGCAAGTCGCATCCCAAACCATTTCTAGGACTCTTGGCCAATTCCTCCTCAGGGCATAAAAGACAAATAGAGAAACATTTTTGAGTTCCATGAGATGATGCAATATTATTTAGGCATGTATTAGGTGATGACATTATCCAACCTCTCCCAAGGGATGATTTCATAAATTGGACCCCTTAATCCAAATCTTGCATTGCTTCAAACTGAGCAAAACACTAGTTCTCGAAATCAATGAGTAAAGAATCTTTCGAGGATTGGAACCTAAGAGTGAGGGGTGTTCTAGCTGAAATCTTATCTTAGTAATCCATCGGAGTTGACTATTCCTCAATACTAGTCTCGATTTTCATTTTATGCCCAGATGCAAGTCGGATACCAAACAATTTTAGGGACTCTTTGCCAATTCCTCCTCAGGGCATAAAAATCTAACGAAGCAGCATTTTTGAGTTCTGTGAAATGTTGCAAACTTGTTTAGGCATGGAATAGGTGAACACATTATCGATCTTCTCATGAGGGAAGGTTTCATAAATTGGACCCCTTAATCCAAATGTTGCATTGCTTCAAACTGAGAAAAACAATAATTCGCCTAATCATTGAATAAAGAAACTTCTGAGGCATGGAACCCGAGAGTGAGGGGTGATCTAGCTGAAATCTTATCCCAGTAATCCATCAAATTCGATGGTTCCTCAATCCGTATCTCGTTTTTTATTTTATACCCAGTTGCAAGTATCATCCCAAACCATTTAGGGGACTTTTGTCAAATTCTTGCTCAGGGCATAAAAACCTAAGATAGTAACATTTTTTAGTTCTGTGAGATGCTGCAATCTTTTTTAGGAATGGACTATGTGACCACATTTTCCATCTTCTCCCAAGGTGTGGTTTTATAAATTGGACACAAAAATTCAAATGTTGCATTGCTTCTTACTGAGAAAAACCCTAACTCTCAAAATCAATGAAGAAAAGAAGTTACGAGGGATTGGACCCGAGAGTGAGGGGTGCTCTAGCTGAAATCCTATGCCAGAAATCCAATGAAGATGATGGTTCCTCAATATGAGTCTTGGTTTTTGTTATATACCAAATTGCAAGTCGCATCCCAAACCATTCCAGGGACTCTTGGGCAATTCCTCCTCAGGGGCATAAAAAACTAACACAACAACATTTTTGAGTTTTGTGAGATGATGCAAGCTTATTTAGGCATGGAATAGGTGACCACATTATCCATCCTCTCACAAGGGATGGTTTCATAAATTGGAACCCTTAATCCAAATGTTGGATTGCTTCAAACTGAGAAAAACACTAATTATCAAAATCAATGAGTAAAGAAACTTCCGAGCCAGGGAACCTAAGAGTGAGGGGTGCTCTAGCTAAAACCCTATCCCAGTTATCCATTGAAGTCAATGGTTCCCCAATATGAGTCTCGTTTTTAGTTTTATGCCCATTTGTAAGTGGCATCGCAAATCATTTTCGGGACTCTTGTGCAATTCCTCCTCAGGGCATAAAAACCTAACGGAGAAACATTTCTGAGTTTCGTGAGATGCTGCAAACTTGTTTAGGAATGGAATATGTGACCACATTTCCCATACACTTCCAAGGTATGCTTTTATAAATTGAACCCATAAAACCAAATGTTGCATTTCTTATGAATGAGCAAAACCCTAGTTCTCAAAATCGATGAAAAGAACAAATGACGAGGGATTGGACTCAGGAGTGAGGGGTGACCTACCTAAAATACTATGCCATCAATCCAACAAAGATGATGGTTCCTCAGTCTAAGTCTCGGTTTTCATTTTATGCCCAGTTGAAAGTCACATCCCAAACCATTTCGGGGACTCATGGCCAATTCCTCCTCAGGGCATAAAAACCTAACAAAGAAATAATTTTTAGTTTTGTGAGATGTTGAAATATTGTTTAGGCATCGACTAGGTGACCACATTATCAATATTCTCATGAGGGACAGTTTCATAAATTGTACCCTTTAATCCAAATGCTACATTGCTTCACACTGAGAAAAACACTAATTCTCAAAATCAATGAGTAAAGCAACCTCTGAGGCATGGCACCCAAGAGTGAGGGGTGATCTAGCCGAAATCATATCCTAGTAATCCATCGAAGTCGACGACTCCTCAATTCGAGTCTCGTTTTTCTTTTTATGCCCAATTGCAAGTCGCATCCCAAACCATTTCGGGAACTCTTGGACAATTCCTCCTCATGGCATAAAAGACTAACAAAGATTTTTTTTTGAGTTCCATGAGATGTTGAAATATTATTTAGGCATGGATTAGGTGACAACATTATCCATCCACTCCTGAGGGACGATTTCATAAATTGGACCGCTTAATCCAAATGTTGCATTGCTTCAAACTGAGAAAAACACTAGTTCTCGAAATCAATGAGTAAAGAAAATTTCGAGGCTTGGAACCCAGGAGTGACATGTGTTCTTGCTGAAATCCTATCTTGTCAATCCATCAGAGTCGACAATTCCTCAATTCGAGTCTTGGTTTTCATTGTATTTCTAGTTGCATGTCACATCCCAAACAATTTCAAGGATTCTTGGCCAATTCCTCCTCAGGGAATAAAAACATAATGGAGAAGAATTTTTGAGTTCCATGAGACGATGCAATATTGTTTAGGCATGTACTAGGTGCCCACATTATCAATCTTCTCACAAGGTATGGTTTCATAAATTAGACCCCTTTATCCAAATGTTGCAATGCTTCAAACTGAGAAAAACACTAATTCACGAAATCAATGAGTAAAACAACTTTTGAGGCATGGCACCCGAGAGTGAGGTGTGCTCTAACCCAAATCATATCCTAGTAATCCATCAAATTCGACGGTTCTTCTCAATCGGAATCTCAGTTTTCTTTTTATGCCTAGTTGCAAGTGGCATGTCAAACCATTTCGGGGACTCTTGTCCAATTCCTCCTCAGGGCATAAAAAGCTAACATATCAACGTTTTTGAGTTTTGTGAGATGTTGCAATATTGTTTACACATGGACTATGTGACCACATTGTCCATCTTCTCTCAAGGCATGGTTTTATAAATTGGACCCCTAAATTCAAATGTTGCATTGCTTCTTACTGAGCAAAACCCTAGCTCTCAAAATCGATGAAAAAACAACTTACGAGGGATTGGACCCATGAGTGAGGGGTGATCTAGCTGAAATACTATGCCAGAAATCCAACGGAGATGACGGTTCCTCAATCTGAGTCTTAGTTTTCATTATATATTGAGTTGCAAGTCGTATCCCAAACCATTTTAGGGATTCTGGGCCAATTCCTCCTTAGGGCATAAAAACCTAATGGAGGAACATTTTTGAGTTCCATGATATTATGCAAGCTTGTTTAGGCATGGAATAGGTGACCACATTATCCATCTGCTCACGATGAATGGTTTCATAAATTGGACCCCTTAATCCAAATGTTTCATTGCTTCAAACTGAGAAAAACACTAATTTTCGAAATCAATGAGTAAAGAAACTTTTGAGGCATGGCACCCGAGAGTGAGGGGTGCTCTAGCTAAAATCCTATCCCAGTAATCCATCAAAATTGAAGGTTCCTCAATCCGAGTATCGGTTTTATTTTTATGCCCAGTTGCAAGTGGCATCCCAAACCATTTTGGGGACTCTTGTCCATTTCCTCCTCAAGGCATAAAAACCTAACAGAGAAACATTTTTTAGTTCCCTGAGATTTTGAAATATTATTTAGGCATGGAATATGTGACCACATTTTCCATTCTCTACCAAGGAATGGTTTTATAAATTGGACCCGTAAATTCAAATGTTGCATTGCATCTTACTGAACAAAACCTTAGTTCTCAAAATTAATGAAAAAAATAACTTACGAGGGATTGGACCTGGGAGTGATGGGTGCTCAAGCTAAAATCATATGCTAGGAATCCAATGAAGATGATAGTTTCTCAATCAGAGTCTCGATTTTCATTATATACCGAGTTTGAAGTCGCATCCCAAACCATTTCGGGGACTCTTGATCAATTCCTCCTCAGTGCATAAAAACTTAACGAAGAAACATTTTTGAGTTCCGTGAGATGCTGCAATATTGTTTAGGAATGGACCAAGTGACCACATTATCAATCTTATCATGAGGGATGGTTTCATAAATTGGACCCCTTAATCCAATTGTTCCATTACTTCAAACTAATAAAAACACTAATTCTTGAAATCAATGTGTAAAGAAACTTCCGAGGCATGGCACCCGAGAGTGAGGGGTTCTCAAGATGAAATCCTATCCTAGTAATCCATCGAATTCGATGGTTCCTCAATATGAATCTCGGTTTTGTTTTTATGCCTAGTTGCAAGTGGCATCCCAAACCATTTCGAGGACTCTTGTCCATTTCCTCCTCATGGCATAAAAACCTAACAAAGCAACATTTTTGAGTTCTGTGACATGATGCAATCTTGTTTAGGCTTGGACTATGTGACCACATTGTCCATTCTCTCTCGAGGCATCGTTTTATAAATTGGACCCCTAAATCCAAATCTTGCATTGCTTCTTAATAAGCAAAACCCTAGTTCTTAAAATTGATGAAAAAAAAAACTTATGAGGGATTGGACCTGGAAGTGAGGGGTGCTCTAGTTGAAATCCTATGCTAGGAATTGAATGGAGATGATGGCTCCTCAATATCAATCTCGGGTTTCATTATATACTGATTTGCAAGTCGCATCCAAAACCATTTCGGGGACTCTTGGCTAATTCCTCCTCAGGGCATAAAAACCTAAGGGAGCAACATTTTTGAGTTTTGTGAGATGCTGAAAAATTGTTTATGCATGGAATAGGTGACCACATTATCGTTCTGCTCATGAGGGATGATTTCATAAATTGGACTTCTTAATCAAAATTTTGCATTGCTTCAAACTGAGCAAAAAAATAATTCACGAAATGATTGAGTAAAGCAACTTTCGAGGCATGGCACCCGAGAGTTAGGGTTTCTCTAGTTGAAATCATATCCTAGTAATCCATCGAATTCGACGATTCCTCAATCCGAGTCTTGGTTTTCTTTTTATGCCCAGTGGAAATTGGCATCCCAAACCATTTCGGGGACTCTTGTCCAATTCCTCCCGAGGGAATAAAAACCTTAAGGCACAACATGACATAGCATGGAAAGGCAAAGCATGATATGGAAAGAAATGATATGGAAGGAAAAGGCATGGAAAGTGAATGAAAGGCATGACATTTCAAGGCATGGTATGGAGGGGCATGGTATGGAGGGGCATGGCATGGAAAGGCATATCATATGATAGCAAGGCATGACATGGCAAGGCAAGGCATGGCATGGCATGGAAACACATGGAAAGGCAAGGCATGCAAAGGAAAGCCATGGCATGTCATGGCATGGCATGGCATGGAAACACATGGTAAGGAAAGGCATGCAAAGGCAAGCCATGGCATGGAATGACATGGAAATGTATGGCACAGTATGGAATGTCATGGCAAGTGTTAGGCTCCAATCTACTGATGTAAATTAGAGTACAAATGATTGTCAATCCGGTGTTTGTAAGACTTAGAGGCACGTCCAAAGTATATGGATTTAGAGATAGTTTTTATCTTTAATGGAGATAAACCAAAACCTATTCTAAGGATGAATATGGAAGAGATGCTAAGATTTTATTCAGAAGTCCTATTCATAGATCTCATAACAGTAATCAACAATTGTTTTTCTAAAGAGTATCAACAGTAAGCATTCAAGAGATGTTCGAACTAATTCTAAGACCTATCAAATGCTAGAAGAACAAAACTCTTATTCAAGAGATGAATTCATTGTCTTATTTCATTCATTCATTAGAAACTATCATCAAATTAAATCAAAGTACTCAAAGCGTAAATAACTCAAAAAACATTCATGACTATCTTAATGCTTGAAGGCAAACTACACATTGAATTCTTATTCAAGAAATCATTCACAATATGAGTAAGGCTTGAAAACATTAAGCACATGACTTAGCTATTAAATTCATCTAACTGCAACAAGATATGAATGAAACTCATCAACAACAAGATCTGATCTAAAACATGTATAAAAATTACTAGAAAAGAACACAAAGAAAGAGTGTACTAGTTTGGCCAAGGGGGCCCTCCAATGCTTCACTGGTACACTTTGAGTTGTCTCAGCTAAGAAAGATCTCCAGGCAGCATTCAAATCATCATATCATAGACATTAATAGGAAAAAGACACAAAACTGATCTTCAAGAGTGCAAATTCCAAAGTTTCTTCATTCACATCAAGATTGGCATGCTAGTTTATGCTTAAGAGTATTTATACAAGAGTTTCAAAACTAAAAATGATAATAAGTCTCATGAATATCATAATCAGATCCATAATATCCTAGGAAGGTCGAATTCCTTCTTCACATCCACAATATATGGCCAAATCCCATGAAAATCCAAAACTGTCCATGTTTTGAGGCTAAAATAGGGTATTTTCTGCTGAAGTGGCCCTGTTTGACCAGTGTTGACCGGACATATGGAAGGCTCAGATCTTGAAGTTGATAGCTCATTATCCATACTTGTACATAAGGGAACATGACCCAAGTCTTATATTTCTCCCAGGTGTCCTGCAAGTACGTGAACCTCGGAGCTATTACGGGATTTAGTCAAATCCCGTAATTTCTGATAAATTTTCAATTTTAATGCCAAAATTTAGAAAACTCAATTATTAAGCTAAAAAATGATAAATATACCTTGCATAAGCTGTTTCATGGGAAATATGGAATTAAATGAAGGAAAAATGGATGGATATAGAGGCAAAAGTGAGGTTTATAGAGAAAAAAAGAAGCATAAAAATGTACTCAACAGCAAGGTAAGGCAAGGTAATACACCTTGACACCTTTTATTATATTTTTGTCATAATTTTCAACCCTTTAGGGTTTGATGTATTGAATTTTTTTTTTGGAAGGATTGACATTTGGATGTGGATTAGTTGAATGAGTATCGAGAGAATATTCAAAATTACCTATAAACTAGTTGATTCTCAAAGGACCTTTGAAGCATATTACAATGGGCCAAAGTGTCCTAGAAAAATATTCATTTGTGAAATACAAGAGAAGAATGTATATAGACCAATTAGCTCTCAAAGGTTTTTTATAGGTGAACATAATCATATATAGCACACAACGGAGAGGGCTGGCACTTACGGTTATGTAATAGAATTTACAATTGATAGTTAAAATGTATAACACATTTTTTTTACGATCTTTACTAACGTTTATTGGAATTGTTGCATGTTTTACAACATTGGAATGACATCTTAATTGTAACTTATTTGAAATTTTATTGTGGTATGTGCACTTTGATATGATGTAATATGATTATGGTTTCATTTCATATGTTGTACTATTAGAAATATAACACAAAAATTACATATTGCATGAAATAAATAATAAATTTTCATTTAGAATGTTCTTTTTTGCATAACACGGGTCTTCCAAAAGATCCAGTTGATCCTCATGATATAGATATAGATTATAATGGGTCTGATACAGACACGGGAGATGATGATGATGAGTTTGATGAAGAAGACATTGTAAATGATGACGATGATGACCACAATGATGATGATCAAGATAATGATGATGACCTAGTTGTTGGTAGTAGCCAGTGACATTGATCATATAGACTCCATCATTGATCATTGTTGTATATCATTATGATGACTATTTTCATGTTTATTATCATATGTATTGCTTTGTCCCACAATACCATATTATTGAGTTTTATCATTTTGACATTTATCATTTTGAATTATATTATTTTGACATATATCATTTTAACTTACGTCGACTATTGACCATGTGCCATTTTGACATGTTATTGATCTATTGTCATATTTGACTTCCACTTGTTGTAGTTATATATTATGATGATCTTATCAATATTAAAGATATAAGTTGTTTGACATGATACTTATCTAATATTGATATATTTGACTAGTTTTAATTATAAATGATGATCATGTTATAATCATTACCTTGTTATTTTATATATACTGTATGTTGTAGATTTTATTTAGATGGAGATTTAATAAGTATAATGATGTTGTTAGTTTTTATGGATGTCCAGTTCCCT
>JASDQU010338017.1:0-12491 GCA_032191745.1 Picea mariana
ATAAGTGAATGGGATAAAAGGGCTTACCTAGACACCAGACGGTTGTCCCTGCATGCTCCTTTGTTGTTTTGTTTCTCGAAGATGTCCTTCGCTCTTATCACCGTGAATCTGCACACATGAAGACAAAAACAAACTCCTTTCACAATATCAAACATATCATTTATAGATTTATTATGTACCTAATGACATTATGTACCTAATGACATAATATGAAAATACTAATTCATTTCAAATATTATGATAATCATATACAATCAAATAAGGGGGAAAGTCACGTGAATATTCTATTGATAAATGAAAAAAATTACAACTTACAATCTGATATCCTGATGAAGCTCTGTCCAAACTCCTTGCCAAAGCTCTGTGATTAATATGATAGAATAGACTCACTTTGTCTTTTCCTTCTCTTTTTTCCCATGAGATACCCTCAATATATAGGATAATAGAGATAAGATCAAAGGTTAATATATATAAGATATAGATGCCCAAGATAACAAGATTCTCGAGGTTGAAMCATGAAAAAATTGAGGTTTAATCTCATCTCATGGAAATTAATCTTAAATAGGGAGTAACAGACCTGGTCACACCCTTCACTCTTGYAGGGAAGGACCGGTCACATCTTGTAAAAGTACATGGAGAGACAATCAATTTTGGTCTTGTAAAACATCCGACCAGGTAGAAAGGTGTTGTATAATTGAGGGGAAAATGRAATAATTCAAGGTGGTGTAACCTCTAAATGATTCCCATTAGGTGATCAGGTGGAAAATAATTGTATAATAGATGCCCCTAAAGTATGAGGTTAGAATAGGTGTTTAATTGCCTAAATAATTTACGAACTAATCACATAGCTATAGGAAAAGGAATCTGGGAAGAAACCATCATCAATCCTACATAATAATAACATCCTTGAGGCGAGTATACCCATGTTTCGTAATAAAAACTAAGCATAGATGCCAAAAATAATACATTGCAGATCCATGCATGATGTATACAATTAGATCATGGCCACAGAAAAATATATTATGGATCCATGTCACAAGTGAAGACATAGCCATGACCAAGTACAAATGTGGATGTATGTCACAGTATAAAAATTAGTTAGATGACTCGATGCCCAAGTGATCTCTGAAGTACTCATGAATATCTCCCTCACAACTTGGGAGGGAATGCAATCAAGGAATTTGGTGGTTCCAACCCAAGTTCTTCATCCCAAATCCGAATGGTATGAATCTACAACATGTGAATAAATGAGGTGAGGTCRAGCATGGTAGAAGCTATCTAATTACYGATCATTAATGTATACTGTTAACAGACGTGAGGGAAACCATTGATGATGAGGATGGACCCCAAGATACCTATGTTGGAAGATTGGTTGTTGTCATTGATGTCAATCCTAGTCATTGATTTTGGACCGCAAKATTGATGAAGGTATTTKGACATGAAGGAAAATTCACATGAAAATACAACACCCATGGATAGATAGTATACATCGTGCTATTTCCAGTGGTATTTGACACGTCACGTGGATCCTCATGGTTGAGGAGAAATGAATTTTTGAGGATGACAAAGTGAATTGAATAAGAAAGTCCCAAGTCAGACCTAATGATAAAAGAAAGTGACATAAATGGTATAAATACATATCATTATACATTTATTTTACACACAAGTCAAATTTCAGAGGAAATCATAAGTAAAGAAGGCCGGATTTCAAGGGAGGATGAAGTCTTTTGGTGATGTGTTCTAAGGTATGTTATTTACAGGTGATCTTACCATTTTCTCTATAAATGTTTTTTCTAGAACGATTCAGATGGTTAAATTGCTATGGTATTGAGAGGACATATCAAGGTACCTATGGTAAAAAATTCAGCTCTTTGTTCACTACAATTTTGGAGATACACTCTGTGGAAGATAGGGTTGTTGACTAGTCCTGAAGATAGTCAATAAACAGGTGTTATGGGTAAAAAAATAATAAATTCTTCATAGAGAAACCAAATGAATTAGGACAAATTTAATTGGAAATATTGCGAACTGTAGTTTATTTTGTGAGAGTTTCAAAATATGATGTTAAATATTGAGCGCAAGGCATTTTGTACAAGTTTTCTCTCCTGAATAAACCAAAATTGAACAAGGTCTACCATTCTCTCTATAACTTTCTTTTCGGGAGGATTCAAGGAGTGAAACTTCAAGAAGTTTCAGAGAATACATTGAGTACTATTATCTACAGGATCCTAGTATTCCAAGAATTGAAGAATTTCAAAAATTGAAGAAGTCTCAGGAAGCATTATCAGGTTCTATGTGATGGTTGGTTGATGGTGATGATTTAATGTAAAGTTTTATTATATCTAATATATTCTTGGGTGGAAGGAAGGAGCAAGGATGGAGAGGTCAAACCTCTCTTGATATTGGAATATTGTATCTTCCTCTTGGAGGTTTATCCCTCCCTTTATATTTGGAAGTTGTAGCTACCTTTGGAAGTCATTACTTCCCTTGAACAATAACTNTTGGATATAATTGAATGGTTTAAGTATAAGTTTAAAAATGTTTTAAAGTGTACTTGATACTGATTCACCCCCCTCTCAGTATCAACAATTGGTGTCAGAGAAGGTTGCCTTCATAATAGTTTAACCACTAGAAGGAAAATCCTGAGAAGAGATGGATGAACATGAGCACATTTCAAATGAGATTCAAAGATTTGATGGAATAAATGATACATACTGGAGTGATAGAGTGAAAAATTACCTAACAACTTTGGGAGTAGACATTTGGTACTCAGTTGTAAATGGCTATGTAATCCCAAATAATGCTCCAACCGATCCAAATAAGAAGAAGCTTATGAGTTGTAATTCAAAATCCATACATGTTATTCTAGGAGCATTGGCACCAACCATTTCTAGCAAAGTGATGGGTTTCAACACTTCTAAATAGGTATGGGACAAGCTCAATACTATCTACAAAGGTGATCCAAAAGTTAAGCAGGTCAAGCTTCAACGACATAGAGCAGAATTTGAAAATTTGAAGATGAATGAAAAGGAAGATATTGCAACACATTTTCTTAGAGTTGATGAAGTTGTTAATGCTATCAGAGGATTAGGTGAAGAGCTTGATGAATCCTTGGTTGTACAAAAAGTGTTGAGATCACTTCTCTTGAAGTATGATGCTAAGGTCTCCTCCATCGAAGAAACTAGGGACTTGAAAAAAATGACAATGGATGAATCACATGGGTATCTTATAGCATATGAAATGAGAATAGGTACAAAAAGTGACCAGCCAAACAATGAAGCATAATTTAAATCCATAAAGAAGACAAAATACAAGGATAATGACCTTGATGAAGAACTAGAAAATTTCGTAACAAGTTTCTAGATGGGAAGAGGAAGATACAAAGGTAAGTCTCCTCTCAAATGATTTAAATGTGGTAGAATAGGACATATTTTTGAAAACTGCTACTATAAAAAGAGAAATCTCAACAATAAAAAAAGATTCTACTCCAAGGATGATGGCATCTCCTTAGATGAGAGTGGTGAAGAAGATAATGATGGAGGAGAAGTCCTCTTCATAACATAAGAAACCCAAGATGATGATCACAAGAATTCTAAAGAAGAAGAAATCATTTTTGAAGAATATTCAGATGAAGAAACCAACCTTGATTCCTTTTGGGGATACAAAGACAATGGAGAGAGTGAAGAAGAAGATGCGAACCTTGAAAAGTTGAAGCATTTTGAAACTAAAAATAACAATATTAGAAACACAAACATAATACTAAAAGGTGAATTGAGTAGTTGTGAGGAAGAGAATTACAAGATTGAAAATACCATTGATAGCTTGAACGAACAATTATCAGATTATGAGAAATTGAAAGCAGAATTGGATCACACAAAATGGGAGCTACTATTGACAATAGAAAAGTTGAATAAGTTCGAAAAGAGCACTGAAAAATTAGATGAGATCCTTAGTAATCAAAGATTTCCAAATGACAAGACAAGACTAGGATACAATGACAGTTTGAAGACAATAAAACAAGAGAAGGAAGATGAAAATGATGAAACCAACACTCCAAAACAAGTTGAACAACAAGATAGAAGACTAGAATTCATAAGGAATGAGACATCAAGAAGATCCAATCCCATCAAGTATGAAAGCAATCATTATGAAGGAAACTGCAGAAAAATAGATCATGAACCCATATGGACCACACCACAAAGAACATCACTTACTCCCAGGCATCAAAATTTATTTCTTGGACATTGTTATACTTGTGAAAATTTTGGACACAAGGCAATGAATTGTAGAATCAATGAAAGGCATAACTATGCAAGATACAATAATGGTGAAAATAGTAGATATGGAAATGTTCATAAACTGTCAACAAAAATTATAATCGATTTGACCCATTAATGGATCAAAATATTGTATGTTACAAGTGCAATAATCTTGGTCGCAAAGCACGAGATTGCAGAGACATGAAGGAATATAATCGTATGCCAAATATCTGTATACCAACTACAACATGGAAAAGGAAAGAAATTCCACAAAATGAAAACTATCAAATAACATTGGTCACTAAAGAATGCAAAGAAGAAGATGAATGGTTCATAGACAGTGGGTGCTCACCTCATATGACTGGAGATCAAAGAAAATTTGTCAGCTTGAAGAAAAAGGGTGGAAATGTTGTATTTGGAGATGATTCATCTACCAAAATACTTGGAAAATGAACTGTAAATCTTGGAAGTGAAAATGTAAAAGCAGGAAAAGTCCTATTGGTTGAATATCTGAAGCATAATCTCCTCAGTGTCATCAAAATATGTGATCATTGATACACTCTTATGTTTGACTCCCGAAAATGTAAAATCAGAGAAAATAACTCAGGAAGATTGGTTGAAACTGCAATAAGAAGACTGAATACCATACAAATCCTAGGCACAAAGAAGAGAGAGAATACAGAAGCCACACAAAAGGATTCCACGTAAGAAAAAGTTTCAAAGACAAAAAATAAGGATGAAGTATTATTGAGTGCCACATGTTCAGGGGGAGCAACGCCAAAGAAGAGAGTTATCTTTTCCATTAAACTCAGGCGGAGAATCCCTACCCTTTTCCATTGATGTCAAGGGGGGAGAGAAATTGGGATCATGAGTGTTTCCATCAATGACAAAGGGGGAGATTGTTGGAAGATTGGTTGTTGCCATTGATGTCAACCCTAGTCATTGGTTTTGGACAGCAAGATTTATGAAGGTATTTGGACATGAATGACAATGCACATGCAGATAAAACACCCATGCATGGATATTATACATCATGTTGTTTCCGGTGGTATGTGGCACGTCATGTGGATCCTCATGGTTGAGGAGAAATGAATTTTTGAAGATGACAAAGTGAATTGAATAAGAAAGTGCTAGGTCAGACCTAATGTTAAAATAAAATGACATAAATGGTATAAATACATATCATTATACATTTATTTTACACACAAGTCAAATTTCAGAGGAAATCAAAAGTAAAGAAGGTTGTATTTCAAGGGAGGATGAAGCCTTTTGGTGATGTGTTCTAAGGTATGTTATTTACAGGTCATCTTACCATTTTCTATAAAAAAATTCTTCTAGAACGATTCAGATGGTGAAATTTCTATGGTTTTGAGAAGACATATCAAGGTACATGTGGTAAAACATTCATCTCTTTGATCACTATAATTTTGGAGATACACTCTGTGGAAGATAGGGTTTGTGACTAGTCCTGAAGCTAGTTAATAAACATGTGTTCTAGATAAAACAATAATACCTTATTCATAGAGAATCCAAATGAAGTGGGAAAATTTTCATTGGAAATAGTACAGACTGTAGTTTCTTGTGTGAGAGTTTCAAAATCTTATTTTAAATATTTAGCGCGGGTCATTCGGTACAAGTTCGCTCTCCTAAATAAACCAGAATTGAACAAGGTCTACTATTCTCTCTATAACTTCCTTTTGGGGAGGATTCAAGGAGTGAAACTTGGAGAAGTTTCATAGAATACATTGAGTAATATTATCTACAAGATCAGAGTATTCCAAGAATTGAAGAATTGTAGAAACTGAAGAAGTCTCAGGAAGCATTATCAGGTTCTATGTGATGGTCGGTTGATGGTGATGATTTAATGTAAGTTTTTATTATCTCTAATATATTCTTGGGTGGAAGTAAGGGGAAAGGATGGAGAGGTCAACCCTCTCTTGATATTGGAGGATTGTATCTTCCTCTTGGAGGTTTATTCCTCCATTTTTATTTGGAAGATGTAGCTACCTTTGGAAGTCATTACTTCCCTTGAACAATAACTATTGATTATTTCTCATATACTGTGCATGGTGTATTTTGGTGTATTGGTGTAACTCTTATACTCTTGTTCATTTCTCATTGGAAATAATTTAATGGTTTAAGTATAAGTTGAAAGAGGATTTAAATTATACTTGATACTGATTCACCCCCCTCTCAGTATCAACAACCTAGTACAATCAAGTGGGTGTGAAGAAATAAGTTGAATTCGAACATGCATAGATTCATTAAAAATGAGCCAATGATGTAAACCCACTGCTAAAATGCAAGGGAATCTATCGCTAATGTTTGAAAATCCTATGGTACTAACTGGTTTCTAGATTTCTAAATTGGATAATGATATGGGGTTGACATGATGAAATGTGTCGAAGAAGGGTCGTGATGTATACCCCATGAATCAACATGAAACATATAAAGGTAGACGGTATATCAATACTGACACAGGGATGACCAGAATGAATGGGATAAAGGACTAAAATTGGCCAAAACGAGCTAACTTCCATTGAACAAAACAACATGACAAATAACTTGACTCAGTAGCATTGACTCATTAATGACCAAAACACTTTCCATGGAGGACTAGAGGAGTAACCAGTGAGAGGATTTCGATAACTGATGGATATGGTAATGACTCAAATACAATGGATGACTCAACTTTTGGACATGGAAGCAAAATGAGTGCATTGTTCAAGGGTGACTGAATGGACAACTTCCATTTTTGAAGATGACTAGACAGAACCCTCCCCCCACTCTTTCTTTTTCTTTCATGTTTAAATTAGTGCGAAAAAAAGTAAAATTATTCTCGATATTCTCACCCATGTATTTATTCTCGATACTGGGGCATATACTTGTGCTCAATGGTCTTTTCGATAGTTAAGGAGTCTAGAAAGATCCAAAATAAAACTCCATATATAATCTCATGGATTGAATGAGCCCAGGAAAGTAAATGCTCATTTTTCATTTCATCTTTAAAGAGTCTAAAAAGACGAAGAAGACTCCATGGGTATACTTTTTCGTAAATTTATTTCCCAAGCCAGACAAAGTATAAAACAATACAAGGGAGAACTCTTTTAGTCAAGGTAGACTAGAGTATTCATTTTTCATAATTACTCTATCCAATCCAGAAAAATGGTTAAACTTGCATCGAATAGATGTCCTTTCAAATTCATTTAACGATTGTAAAAGGAAAAAATCTCACTTGACATCTTTTCATGTTTAGAGAGTCTGAAAAAAGATTAAAGGAGAGTCCAAAGAGTTCCTTTTTCATTTATCTTTTACTATCCCGAAAAGGTGATAAAAGTATACTCAATAACTTATTCTCATGTATTTATGAGCAAGAGAAAGAACAAGTACTAATATCATGGTTATCTGTTTCATTTTTACACAAGCTTGAAACTGAGAATGAAACTATGCTTGGGGTAGGTTTCATTTTTACACAAGCTTGAAACCGAGAAAAACTATGCTTTGGATTGGTTTCATTTTTACACAAGCTTTAGATAGAGAAAAACTATTCCTAGGATTGGTTTCATTTTTACGTGAGCTTGAAACTATAAAATAATCTATGCTTGGGGTAGGTTTCATTTTTACACAAGCTTGAAACAGAGAAAAACTATTCTTGGGATTGGCTTCATTTTTATGCAAGCTTGAAATCGAGAATGAAATTGTTCTAAAGTGATACCCATTAGTGGGTTTTCTTCCCAAAATGGTGTCCGGAGTTTGGTACTTTTCCCCCAACATGATCAACGAAAGCTAGTGTCTTAACTCCAACATGATGTCCATAGGTTGGAGACATGCCCCCCAAGTTTCATTTCATCCGTTGACTCTTCTTCTGCACCCAATTAGTCTCCTAGATACCAATAGGAATAGGTTCACCAGAGAGCGAGGAAGAAAGAGGATCAAATGACATAGGAGGAGGAAATGAAGGTTCCAGTACTAGATCTATTTTGAAAGATCAAGTAGAGGGGATTTTGTTTCATTTTTTAATGAGCTTGACACAAAAATAGAACTATCCTCATGGATATCTATTTCAATCTTTAATGAGCTTGACACAAGAAAATAATTATGCTCATAGTCTTCTTTTTCATTTTTTAACAAGCTTGAAAGAAGAAAAGAACTTATTTGGAGAATATATTTAATGTTTTGAATACTCCTTTTTTCAACATTAGGAGCTCAACAACTAATTTATGGCCATCCATAATGTCAGAAATAAGAAATAATGATCCTATGCAAACCACACATGACCACACATGAATTTATGGAAGCATCAGGGATAATTCCCTCACAATTGGGGATTGCTACATTGGACCTCTATGTAACAAGCCTAGAGATCTATTCTCCCCAACAGTTGATGTTGTAGAGGGACAAATGCTCATAGTATGATCACTAGATACAAATTATGTGATATGACTGGGTAGGGAAAAGGAACATGTTTGCCAAGATTCATATGCTATTCTTGAGTGTTACATGGTATAGGTTGAAGGGAGGAATCCATTGGAACATCAAAGGTAAACAAATTTTTGTACAAAAATTATTTTTAAAAATCTCAAGAATGCATATTTTGTATATAAGGAAATGTATTCATTGTTTTTAATAACATCATATAATCATGGTCACCAAAGTTAGATATACTAGAGATAAAGTAAAAATAATTGAGAAGGGATTTGCATCAATTAAGGTATAAAATGAACAATTGGAGCACAATGGAAGGTGTGATAGTGATGTTGATGAAAGATGGTTTATGTAAGAGATGAAATTCCATACTTGTCATATTTTAATGACTCATAAGTTAGACTTATTCTATGATAATTATTATATATTTCTTCAGGTAAAACTATTGAAGGTCAATTTCTCTCTTATATCCTAGCCTAGGGTGTGGGTTTTAACAATACATTTTCCACAATAAAAAAGTTGTAGCATTTGCAGTTAAGGTGAGGAAGTTCATAGGAAGGAATGACTTATATTCATCATTTTGTTTATATGGAACCTTATTGTATGTTGCCTTAAATAGTTGTATAAGCAATACAATTCTGTAATGCAATGATTTTTATTACTTGTTTTTATTGTATTACATCTCTTTAATGTTTTGCATTTAGCAATGTATGTCATGGTGATATTATGCATGCACATAAGAAAAATAAATTTTGACGATTGTGTATTAATATTGGATTTTGATATTATATACACATTAGAAAATAAATTCAAAATACTGAAATTGAAATATGCATTGTAGAAATTTGATATTGACAATTTTGAATCAAAATTTGCAATCTCAAGATCAAAATTGATACTTTTAGATTTCAAAATTCACAAGWTTTAAAAATCAAAATTTACACTTTTGGAATCRAAAATCACACTTTTGGAACTAAATATATTTAAAATTCACAATTTCACAATAGAAATTCACACTTTCAAAAGCCAATATTGATACTTTCAAAATCCAATTTTGCACTTTAAAAACACAAATATTCATACTTTTGAAATCAAAATTCATATTTTCTTAGTCTAGATTCTTACTTGGTAGTCCAAATTTAATGAAATTGGCATTTAATTTCTTTCTTCAATATTGAATATCTCTACTCTTCCCCGCAGATATTATCTGTTAATTATAAGATGATTGAATACATTTGAGTTATTAATGTATATTTGGATCAATACTTGGAGATTCAATTTAGTGTATTGGAGTTTATTTTATTTTTATCATAAGTAGGTAGTTATATTAGTTAAGAAGGAGAGTTTATATGTTTATGGAATTGAATAAGATATATGTGGTTGTATGTGTGCAATTATCTTTGACTTTAGAGCGACTAAATTCTTTCCCTTATAGGGTGCATGAATCATGATTCAATTGGTGAAATTTTAAGCATTACTTCATGTGAATTTCTCCTCTTCTTATTCACCATTACATTTTTCAAATGAAGATTGACTTAAAGGGAGAAAATGAGTGTTAGATATTGGATTTTAGATATTTCAATCAAATATTTGGGAATTTTTCCACATTCATATGCTTGAAAAATCTTGTAAGAAGGTGGATAACTTTCAAGTGTTGACATGATGAGTAGAATTATGCATATCTAATTAAATGGAAAGAATACTGAAATATTTGTGTAAAGGTAATATGGTGTCAATGGATCAATATAGGAAACCTACTCTATATGTATGTGTATAAGATGCCCACAATTGAAATAAGTCTCATACCTAAGAAAGTGATACGAAAGTATTCCCTTGAGGTCGAAGGATGTGAATAAATTAACGAAAGAGAGATGCTCCAAAACCACCATGAGATTTGAACTCCAATCCCATTAAGAAAAGACAAAAGACCCAAATCAATAAGTGAAGACAATAAACAATACTTACAAGACCTCCTTAAGGAGGAGGGAAATAGGAAACCAAAGAAGATCCAAAAGAACACATGAGATTTATCATATAAATTAATCTACAACAACATGGAACATAATCCAAAGAATCAAAAGGGTGTTTCAAGGAAATTTAAAAAAGGGGAAAGGGAAAATAAGCATTCTATTTACAAACATATAGTCGTTATGGAGCAAGGCAATACAACATCTAATCTAAGGTATGGGATATTCCTTATAACATTATATTCATGGGTATTTACTTAATAACCACCTAGGAGAAGAACAAAATTACATGCACTAAGCTAATCTTTGTCATAACATTATAATCATGGGCATTGACTTGCTAACCAAATAGAAAAGAAGAAAATTACATGTTACATTAAACTAAAAATTAATACTTTTAACCACAATGAAAAATGGATAGTTAACCCATAAAATTTACACACAACCATGAAAAAGTCATAACTTCCCACATTGAAAAAATCACTATAACAACAAAGCAAGTGTGCACACTCGAAAGATGAAGGGTGACTATGTTGCATAAATGTGTTCGTCATTAATTTGAACTTGAATATTTAGGTATTAAGGACTTTAATAATTTTGAGTTTACCATAGAATGGGTAGTATTCCTTGTAGTCATCCTAGTTTGAGTTTGTATATAATAAATGTATAGTGCAATTTTTTTCAAAATCAGTTGTGTATAACTAATATACCAAATGAAAACTATGTACTACAATAATTCTTTTACTTACATTATTATTGAATTCTCTAGATTAAAAAAAAAAATRAATATCGATGTTTTTTTCATTTTTATTGGCTAAATTGTTTACATTATGTATTRGATTTTTGGATCTTAGTTTTCTCCATATTATGACTTCGTATAACTTTTCTCTTTCATAAATAGAGAGAGCATATAATTCCATAAGCTATAACATTCTCCATTGAAACATTCTATTAAATATGTGTAATCTAAATATACTAGAAGTTTTAATAAAAATATGATCTAAAAAATTTTTTAATGGGATGAAAAATCTTAAAAAAAAATCATATAAACATTTTTTTATATAAATATATATAATATAATGTATTTTTTTTTTATATTAAATATATAAAACACATAATATAATATTAACTTTAATAATACAAATTTTATTAAAATTAATTGAAAAACAACCCATGGTAAATTAACTTAATAACATGGTAAATTAAGAACAAAATGTCTATTGAAAAATGAAATAATAATAAGAGTAAAATGGAAAATAAATAAACCAAATACAAAAATATCATGTTATCATTGGATTTACAATAGTTATGTGATATCTATTATTTCTAAAAGCATTAAACTTTACATCATACAAAAGAATTAATATTTTTAACTAGAGATGTCATATTAGTGATGTTTAAGTAGATTGAACTCAACATTGTACAAAAGAGTCTATAAATATATATATCATCTCATTGTCATTAATATATATTTTTTGGACATTTTTGTAAACACCAAAAATCCAACCATATTAAAGATTGATATGACTTAGACCAAGTATCATTAATCAACTTTGAAATTTTTTGAAACAAATATACACAAAATATACTAGAATGTTCATTACTAATAATCAATTATGAAAAACTACCTTTGTTGTCTCAGGTTTGTTGTCTCACGTTTGTATCTTTCAGCCCTCTCCAGATATGTTGGCTTAGAGATAGTCTTCTAGATTTCCGAGAGATAGAAAGATGTAGTATTTCTCTCTGGTCTATATAGTAGGCAACCATGTACATTTTTTATATTTTGCTAAATATAAAAGCATAATTTTCCTGTTGAAAAAAAAAAAAGTGAGTATCCATA
>JASDQU010338019.1:1580-12545 GCA_032191745.1 Picea mariana
AACCAGAGCACACGCTGAAGACAGAGACAGGGGTTCCCTCTCCCTCCAGCGGAAGGTCCTTCGGAGCCCTCAACACAATGCTTTCCTTACACAATGAATAGAACTGAACTGAACTGAGTGAAAGAACTCTGGGTTAGGCCACTGATGGATAGCTTGTCAAAGACTGAGCTGTGAATCATCTGGACAGTGTAACTTTGCTTTGAATTCTCTGCTAAAACAATGAGTCTTCACGACTATTTATAGCAATTTCCAAGCGGTCACGTAACCAACTTCCGGTGTAAACACGGACCTGTTTAGGGTTCGCTTAAGCCATTAATTCGCCGAATTTGCAGAGCCGACCCTGATCTGAGGGTCAAATCATCTTGGGGGTCGGTCCAGAGGCAGTCGGGAGGCCGACTTAAGCAATTAATGCACCGTATTAGCAGATGCACGGCTTTTTGTGTGGACAGTCGCGCGTCGGGCGCACATGCGCGCGTAACACGTTTTTGTCCCGCGCATACGCACGCACACCCTACTGCTATAACGCGCCCTTCAATTTTTGGTTACTTTGTATATTTTTGACCCTTCTGGAATGCTGTGAACTTAATTCAGTGCCATGAATGACTTCATTGCTGTTTTGATGATGTGGAGTTCTTGTCGCCATGTGCAGACGAAATTTCAGTGATAACATAAGGTGGAAACTAAGGCTATAATAATGAATCCTAAGGTGCTTAGTGGTGTAACTAGGTGCTACTGAAGTTTTCTTCTACTTTATGCCAAATTTTCTTTCACTATGGTGTTGATCTTTCTATTCCTTCATTTGGTCTTGAGAAATTCTAAGATTGTCTTTGAGTTGATGGAATATCTTCTTTATTTCCTCAAGGAAATTTTGTACAAAAGCACATGATTGTCTTCAATGGTCCAATCAATTTAGTTTATGGGGATCATAACCACAAAGGTCCTTTAATGGATTATGGAAAGTTTCTTTCTACCAATTTTTGGCAAGATATAACCACTTGGATAAGAAGCTTGCAGATATTCACATAACTTGTCAAATGTCCCTCCAAACATTTGTTGATTATCTCATTCTAATAATGTTTCTATGAATGATAAGTATGCATTTGGTATTTTTAAGGGTAAGTATCCAAGAAGAACTCACATTTTTTGTGCCATATGATTTATCAATATTGTTGTCAATCTTCATTGAGTCAATCACTAATTCCAACCAACATTCTACATCGCCAAGTCCTCTGAATAGGTGTTTCTAAACATTGAACATTGGCAAAAAAATGTTAAGGGAAAACTTAATATGCCACATGAACTTACAATCAATAATCTCTAAAAACAATATTATTAAATTAATAATAGTTGTTTACACCATTATCTATCCTTGGATTTTGAATTTAAGTATACAAGGAAATGAAGGAAAATTTCATGACGCAAGAGAAGAAAATGATTTATACCTTGTTAGAAATGCGATGTGGATCATGGAGGCGGCCTCCCTTCAAACCTGCATTTGTCAAAGACAATAAAATTTCATATGATTGAATAATAAATAAACCTCTATGAACTTTCATTTGTCAACATGAATAAAACATTATATGGCTGAATACTAATTAAACATGCACGACACTCTAGAAATACTAAAGGGGAATAACTCATGAATGAGCTCCTCTTGGTTTCAAGAATAATTTATTCTCTACTAAGAAGGGCCAACCACATGCTATGTTTACTCAATCCTCTTTTGCTCTTCTATGGATTGTATGGGTTGCTCCAAGTAGCTCAATTCTGATACCATGTCAGTTGTTATCACTAAAATTTCATCCGCAAATGGTTATAGGAATCAAGCATCTTCAAACAACTATGAGTTCACCCATGAACCAAAATTACCAAAAAATCATTTCCAAAAGGTCCAAAACTATACAACCAGTTATAAAATCAAGATGCACTATGACTACACAGGGCGCGCGCGCACATGCGCCATCAAGAAACGCAGGAAAAACACACATGCGCATGATGTGCGACTGTGGACGCTAAAAGCTGCACACACTTGAGAACGGTGAATTTATGATGTTGGTAGGCCTCCCACCCACTTCTAGTTTAGCTTCCAAGTTGATTTGACATCCAAATCTCGGCTGGATCTGGCTGGGTGGCTGGTCAAAGACCTAAAGGTGCCCTAAACAACCCCTTTTCACACTAAAAGCTGGTTGCACAATACCTCAAAGTGGTGCTATAAAATAAGGCCATGGGTGCACTACATTTTCAAGGAATTCATTTGCAAGGTTATGCTACTGCTATTCTCTTGGGGAAACTTGTTTTCTTATCAAGAGCATACGAGCACCATACCATTTGGGCAATCCACATCACCTTTTGAGTGGGTTAGCTTGGGATTCTTTCACCATTTCTTTCCCATTTCCAAGTTGTAAGAAGAGCTCAATTTTGGGGGTCCAAGAGCCCTCCCTTGGAGGAAGAAGGGACCCAAAGTCCCCTTTCTTTTTGGTGTTTTCTTTTCACTAATACAATCCTTTCCATTGGTGACATGAGTCTTGTTTGTTCCTTGTTCTTATGTACTTATGCAAAATAGTTTAGTTGTTTTTTCCTTTCCTAGTTTAATTCTTAGCTTAGTCTTTTATATTTATTCTTCTAACCCTTTCCTTTACTGTTGTCTTGCTTAGCTAACCCAACTAAGCTTCTAAGCACCTCTGTTTTTCTCATTTATGTGACAAAAGAGGCACAACAAATTGGCGACTCCAGTAGGGAAAGGTATCAATTTCCTACCCCATTTGGGTTATTTTAGCTCTTGTTTTTACTTAATTAACCTGCAGGTACCATAACCGGCCCAAGCCGACCTGCAAAACATCAAATTTAAAGCTGAGTTGAGAGAATTCCATTCGGGATTTTCTTCATGGCCGTGTGACAATTGTGTGCGGGTTTAGTGGCCCAAAGTCGCACATCGTGCGCACGTGTGCCAAAATCACTGCATTACTCCACCCCTTCTGCACACCTGCACTCAAAAATATTTTTCAGTTCACGCATTGGCACTCAGAGCGCCTCTGTCTAGTTTGAAACCCGCGCACCTATGCAAAAAGCACACATTGTAAGTTTTTTTTCTTTTCTTTTATGATCTGTTGAAGGCCCATAACCTTCTTAAAGATAATTCCATGCATGTTGTAATATGCACCACACTAACATTCCCTCTCATATAAAGGGATTAGTCAAAACACATAGGCACTTAGGGGTTAAAAATCATTATTTTTTCTCTTTTTTCTTTTTATTTCGCCACATGGATGGCTTGCTTTGACTAAAAGTTGGAATCATTCTACATCACATATAAAACTTGCATTGGGACTAGAAATTGGATATCAAACATTGAGTATGCTCTTCTCTCGTGCTCCAAAGAGATCTTGAGAATCAGAAAGAGGTTGAAAGACAATTTCATCTCCCTTAAAAAGATAAAATCTTTAGGAGAGGATAATAGCCCCCTCGGGACTCCTCTTAGTTTATTTTTCAAAACACATCTCAAGATTGTAACGGGCCCATACATGCCCACATGCTACAAATATAGGATAGTGTTGAAATTTACTTTCTTATATTAAATCACTATGGAAGTTTAAAGGTTTTGTAACAGGCCCATACATGCCCACATGATCACAATCTAGGATAGTTTCAAAGCTTTCTTAGATTAAATCACATTAGGGAGTTAAAGGAATAGTAAAGGACCCACATCTCCACATGCTAGTTTCCTAGGGACTTTTGAATTCCGCAAGGTTGTACCAATGACATTTAGCTAAATAGGTAATCAAAGACTTTTAAGGACCAAGTGAAGTCCACATGTAGCGAGGTGACACCTAATTCATTAAAAATTTGGCACACTTTCACTCATTCACACACCAAAGTCACTTCTCACTCACATAGTTTTCATCTCGAAACGTGGAGGTTGAAGTAAGTTTCCTCCAAAATGGATTCTGAACCACCCCACTCTTTTCTTGACGAAACTATCCACTCCCACTCAATTTCAATGAGATTGGCTCACACCCCCAATCTCTCAAACAACCACATGTAAATTTTTTCTAAAAACTCACTAAGTTTTCCTCCACAGGAGGTGCCAAAATAAATCTTTTAGTCTAGGTAGGATTTCGGGGATAGGCATCCAAATAAATCCCCGTTATCTGATTCTCACATTTTTAAAACAATAGAGGTTGTCAAATAGGGAACTTTAAATCCTTCAAGTCAAGTGTTCCTAACACAATAAGGCAGGAAGATACCCGTGAAGGGTTGAAGGTTGAGGTCCAGTTGTTCTGTGCATCCTCCCTTGAGGCACCCACCTCTTGGACGGGATCCATCCTGTGACCCATTTCTTAGGCCGAAAATCTAAATGCCACCCTTTGACCTAGGTACCTAGTGACCAAATTTTAGGACATCTACCCAAGTGGCAATTGTGGGCTACAATTGCACCTTGATCGGATTTTGTGTGGCTATTGGGAAATATCGCTAGTTCTTTCAGGATATGCCCCCTCTACCCCTCATTATAATTGATCGCTTCATCCTTCACTAGTTTCTCTTCCGGTGGCTTCAGACACCACTGTCGAGTGCTATTGGAAGGTCCAGTGCTATTTTGAGAGGAAGGACATTATGTATTTTAGGACACGAGCATTTTTTTTCTTTGTTACCCCATGCAGACAAAATCCACCTATCCACATATATGCTTCTTTATCAAAAAACTTTATGTATGATGCCCTTCTGATTACATTTGATTTGGATATATATCTTTTAAAGTTCAAAAATTGTAGTAAATGCTCTTGTTTATTTATCACTCTCACCACCATTCACACACATTCACTTAGCTAGTCGGACATCATTGGGGACCCACATAACCCCCATCATTCCAGACGCTTTCTAAATCTCCCTCCTATTCTAGGAGGAGTTCCTAGTCTTGCCAACTCATCGACTCCACCTTCTCACACTCCTATGAGTGCCACTATCTTGGGATCAGCTTTGCTTGTTTCCACCTTACTTGGGTTTAATTCCCAAGGTACACCATCCACTCGCTCTCCTTTACACAGAAGCAGGGGACCAACTTCCCCTCAAGGGGGAAGTACAAACCCACCTAGTCCCCTCCAAGGGTAAGGTACTCAAAACACTCACACTATGGCCAGAACTAATCCTATGCCACCACCCCATATGCCATATTTAGCCTCCCTCAACATATCGGATCTGACTAAACTCACCAATGATCCCATATTGCACAACCCCACATGGCCTACAATGCCTACCAAAATCCCTTCAAACATCCCCAAGTTTGAAGGAAAAGCAGGAGATGATCCTGCCAAACATATCATGACATTTCACCTATTGTGTTCTTCGAACAACATCATGGACGATTCCATCTGATTAAGGTTATTTCAACGTACACCCACTGGCCCATCCACCAAATGGTACATTGAAGAAAAATCTGGGTCCCACACGAATTTTGAATCCTTGGCCAAATAATTTTTGACCTTCTTTCAATTACCCAATCATCATGACAATGGACTTGAAATAGTCTCAGATTTCAAACAAACCACCTCTACATATTTCCGACCACATCCATGAATGGCGTCAGTGACATCACCTCTGCAAAGCTGATGCTACCCTCCAACAGTGTCTCAATTGGTTCCTCAAATCACTTGTTCCCCTCCTTGCCAATGATGTGGCCGCCACCTTCCCCCAGACCGAAGAAGAAGCCATTAGCAAGACCCAATAGTTCAAACTCATCTAGCCTAGTCCAGATACCTATACACGGTACTCCTGGATGCCCCAAAACCCATGCCATTTGGCCAAGACAAACCTGGGATGTCTCACTCAGTAGATAGAATGATTGGTAACACTACATACCACAACCCACCACCTCAACAACCACCCATGTATGGCTCACCTCAATATCCACTGGCATATGGAGGAATCCCTTATTATCCTCCTCCACCTTATCAACAACCATACCTTGTTTCCCTAACTCCACCCATAAGTGGACCCCTGTTGGCACCCCTAAACCACCCACCTATCCAACCAAGTGTCGGTACTCCCTCTATCTCAACCTATACCCTAAGAACTAGTGAAAGTGCCACACCCTCCTATGTACCTTATGGAGCATCGCCTCAACATAATCTRTACTTTCCATTTTCTGGCCCCCCACATCCTATGGCTCCACCACAAGGACCACCACACGTTGGGGTTAATTTTGTTCAAACCTCTCCCATTCAGTAATATCAAAATTTTGAATAGTTGAACACGAAAAATCCACCCCATMAATCGAACAATACCAGAAAGAAAGGAAAAAATCAAAACAATAATAATCCAGGACTAGGAGGAAACTAGAACCAGCCCTAGCAGAACCAGTCTACCAGGGGAGGAAACCAAAACTAGGGGAATCAAAACYCCCAAGGGAGAAACAAAAACAAAYGTCAAGGAAGGAACAACAAAAATGTTAGGACCACCTTCCCTTGTGCCCTTTGCGGTGAGTTTGGTCACTATACTCACCATTGCCCCCAAATCACTGACTTTAAATGGATGAAATATTCTGTGAATGGACCACGTCCCTCAGCACCGCCTGCACTTCAGCAGGCCCCACAACCATATGTACAGCAACCCACCCCGCTGTACTACAAAACCCCATCCCACACCAAGGGGTCATAAATACCCAACTAGACATGCAGCCTACCCCACCACAGTTGGGACAATATCCCAATACGAGCACCTCTGCCGATCGCACTATCCTCCTTACCAGTGAGGAAGAAGTCCTTTTGAAAACACATAGTTGTCATTATAGCACACCCCCTGAATCTTCTCCCACTACCTCAGAATCAATTCCAGTCACAACAGGACCCCCTCTCATAATTCCTCGCCCTAATACTAAAACCTCCCTTCATATTCCTCTCATCTCATTGCACAGGAATGTCCACAATCCTCAAGCTAGGGAAACTCATAACTATAGTTTGGTCGATGACTTGGCACAATCCCCAACTGCCATGTCAGTCTTAGAGGTCCTTCAAACTTGTCCCACCCAGTGGAAGTCCTTACTTTCTGCCTTGGGAGTAGTCGACCTAGCCGATACTTGACTCATCACATTTGACCTCGACAACGAAGAACCTCACTTCCCTGCTCTTATTGCTTTTCAAATCCCTGTAAAAATTTAGAACATTACAGTTCACCGATGCATCATTGATGAAGGCGCATCCACCAATATCATGTCCAAATCCATATGGAAATAAACTTGGTTCCCTTGAACTCATATCCTCTTCCATTACCTTAAGAGCCTACGATGGCAGACCCTCATGCCTCGAAGGACTCTTCCAAAATGTCCCCATCGAGCTTGGGGGAAAAACCATTCTGATTGACATTGAGGTTATCGACGGCCCGCTCGACTACAATATCTTGTTTGGTCATAGCTACATGTATGCTATGAAGGTCGTCGCCTCTTCTGTATTCTGAACCATGATGTTTCCCCATAATGGAAAGATCATTACCATCGATCAAGTATCACATTACGATCCTAACCCTTCATCCAACATTGATAACATCCTCCCTTTTATCCACACTAATATCGATGCCTATCCACTCATTGAGATGGGCCACAGAATCTTCAAAGACCCATCCTTGCTAGGAACCTACCATGGAACACCACCACTCCTCCATCCCTCCGCACAAGTATGTGTCGTATCCTCCAATGGAATGACAACTAAAACTAACCCCCCTCCCATCGAGGCCTCTTTCATCCCTGACGTCCCACTCGTTGCAGAACTTCTCTCTCAGGAATCCCCTGTAACTAATTCAGCTCAACCCGTTCCTGATCTTCCCCATGGCCAGATACCATTTTGGGAAACAATCCCCCAAGCCCTTACCTAAATCCCTTTATTTTACCCCCCACCAGGTGTACAAGATTTCTAGGTCGCTGCAACGCTTACCCTTCCTAATATGGTGATAACAATCCCAGTTTGGTATTTACATCCACCTGAGATGGTTCCTCAACCATCCCTCCCTCCCCAAATAGAAGGAATCCTGATGCATATTCCCATACTCACTCCAACCATACCCCCTACACCCCCACTCACTAACCCCCCTACTATAGATGAGGGCAGGTGAAAGAAGAAGGAGCCCACAACTCCACTTCCCCCATGCATCCAACCTCCTTGCACACTATGCGAGAAAGATGAACACACCACCAACAAATGCCCATCTCTCCCTGAATTGCGTAATCTCATCTACTTCCCTCGAGCACCACCACCGCTCATTGCTTCCTCTAGTATTGCCGCTATCTCANCATCTCTCCCTGAATTGCGTAATCTCATCCAACTCCCTCGAGCACCACCACCGCTCATTGCTTCCTCCAGTATTGCCGCTATCTCACAGAACACAAGTAACAAAGGACTGTGAACCAAATTTGCATGTGCCATCTATTCAAAATATGGCCATTGCACACACCACTGTCCAACGCTACCTCAATTCTGACAGACACTAACAGTTGTACGACAGAGCTTTCAGCAAACACCCACCTCAACTCCTGTCACCGACATCCATTATGTCACAACCTCATTCAACGAACGCATGATATGTCCTTGCTCTCTATGCGAATCACTTGACCATTTCACATATCAATGTCCTATGATCATTGAATACAGGCATCGTCAACTGGCCCCTATTCAAAATCATGCCCCCCCTCCTCCAACAGCCCTGATAAATACCCTTACCCCATCAATTGATATGGTTCATATCTTCCCACTAGAACTTGAGGCACTCCCTTCTCCCCCATGGTTCCTAGATGATTTATATGAGGAGTTACCCTCAGATCCCCCCAATTCTCCAATTCATTTCCCCACGAACATTCTATGCCTGACCACCATTTTTAACCCACAATATCTGGATATTTGGTTTATGTCGAGCGAACCATCGCAATCCCCCTCCATCAATTCCCCTACATCTTTATCAGAAGGAGATAACGCCACAGTGACAGTCGCCACGATCACTCCTCTCGATCCCCTATATTCATGCTAGTTTCATTGTGATGAAGATATCCTCGAGGAGTTAGCTACCCTCGATTACCCATGGGATGTGCTCCACCATAGAGCTCTCTTTCTTTCACAGGAAGCCTTCACGCCTCCTAACCAACACCCCATATATGTAGTCGAAACCAAATATTTTCTCCCATTAGGGCATATTTATTGGTTCAATAACCCTATCCCCGCCCCCAATGCTTTTGAGGAAGGAAATATGGCCAATATATCCGCAACCATCAAAATAGATATTTCCATCAAATCTGGAATTCTCGAGGAAATCACCATTGGCACTGCATGTTCTCCAGAAGAACTCACCACCTACAAAGCCCTCTTCCAGGAATACCGAGACATTTTCTCCTAGTCATACACAGAGATGCATGGCCTTGATCCCTCTATTGTCGAACATCGCATAGACACCTAGCCTGATATGACATTTGTCCACCAAAAAAAATGATCTTTACACCCATCCAAAGTAGCGGCCATCAAAGCCGAGATTGACAAACTACGTGCTGTAGGGTTCATTTACCCCATACCCTATACATCATGGGTCTCCAACCTTGTCCCTGTTAACAAAAAACAGGGCACTATCCATGTCTGTACGAACTTCTGCGACCTTAATCATGCCTGTCCCAAAGACAACTTTCCAACACCCTTCATTGACCAAATAATCGATGGTTGCGCAGGTCACGAGGATTTGTCCTTCATGGAAGGTTTCTCTGGTTACAACCAAATCCAAATTTACCCCGCTGATTAGTACAAAACTACATTCACAATCCCTTGGGGCACCTTTTCATATCATGTGATGCCATTCGGCCTCAAGAATGCTGGTGACACATTCCAACGGGCCATGAAATACGTTTTTCATGATCTAGCTCATATCATCCTCGCGTACTTAGATGACCTCACCGCTCTATCTAAGAAATGCACTCAGCATCTCGATGATCTATGAATCATCTTCCACAGGTGTCGTCAGTACAATATCCGCTTAAACCCCCTCAAGTGCGTATTTTGCATCACTTCTAGGCGCCTTCTTGGGTTCATAGTTTCCTAATGTGGCATTACTATGGACCCCCTCAAAGTCCAAGCCATCACAGAAATTCCACCCCCACAGAATTTAAGCCAACTACAGAGCCTTCAAGGCAAAGCCAACTTTTTACGATGCTTTGTCCTAGATTACACTACTCGCGCACATGGTTTCCTTTTCTTACTTCATCACGACATCCCATTTCAATGGGATAAACATGCCCAAACTACTTTTGAAGATCTCAAGGCGGCTCTCTCCAACGCCCCATTGATTAGTCCACTTGACTATAACCACAATTATATCCTCTATATATCAGCTTCAGCCATTTCAGTAGCATGAGTGCTCGTCCAAATAGGGGATGATGCCTGTGAGCATGTGATTTACTACATTAGTAAAAACCTTTCAGGAACATCCTTGAAGTAAAATCACGAAGAAAATCTAGCCCTCACAGTCCAGAAACTGCACCATTACATACTACTTCGAACTACCAAAGTTATCGCAGATTCCAACTCCATGCAATACTTGCTCAATCGTCGACAAATTAACGATAAATTTGCTTGACGGATCGTCATCCTTCAGGAATACAATTTCGAATTTTCCACACCCAAGAGAAAGAAAGTTCTCATCCTCGCCGAACTTATCATGACTTTTCCCTCAAACATTACCAGTCCACCAGTCAATACCAACCTCCCTGATGAACATCTTTTTTTTGTACCCTCAGATGACCCTTGGTATGGCGATCTTCTTGTCTATCTCCGAACAAAAAAATTTGGAAACCACCTCTCCAGAGATGATTGTTGACGTGTTCGTCACCAGGTACCTCGCTACCTCCTCATCGGGGACATCTTATATCGACGAGGAGTCGACACTGTACTCCATCGATGCTTAACTATTGACGAGGCCGACAGAGTCTTGAACGACTGCCACAGTAGC
>JASDQU010338023.1:0-12549 GCA_032191745.1 Picea mariana
ATAGAGTTCAGCGATGGCCAGCTTTGATTGCTCCAATTGCTAAGATGGCACTTGCTCATTCACTCCTGCAATATCCGCTCTCCTTGTTCTACTCCTGTCTTCGCGGCTCGATCCCCCAGCAGGTTCTAGCCGGATGGCACGTCTGAGTCGTTCTTCAACTATCAATCTGACGCACGGTTCTTCTAAAATTCGAGCTTCCATGATTTCTTGGTTTTTTCTCGGCCTGCCCCTCCTCCAAGGCATTTGTTGCTGGGGAGAGGGGGCTCTTACTATCTTCCCTTCCTGTGTGAATCCCTTCGTTTCAAATTTTCTGCGATTTGATCTGGTCTTCTCTGCAGGTAAAATAATAGTTCATTTTACGTCTTTGGGAATGCCTATTGCAGGTGAGAATGAATCGCAGTCCCTTTGGGGCTCATACCTTACAGTTCTGTTGCTCCACACACCTTTCCTTGCGCTTTGAGAGGTCGCCATGGCATGACCAAGGTGAACTCTGCGCGCAGTGTATCCAACAAACGCACAGGAAGGAAGGTTTTGATCACGCTAGACTTGCAAGGGCCAACCAGACACTTGTTGACTTCAAACTCACAGTGTTACGTACCCAACTTCACATGTTCAGGAGCATGGGTCATAACGTGACTTTCAAACCGACTCTAAATTGGAAAGAAAAATGGCGGCGCTAACATGCACCATACAAAAAGACCCTGATAGTGAAATAAAATTGACACTAATGATTTGGATCAGCTTGCCACAAAATACTGCCACTTGACTCTACAAAATATCCCTTATCAACCATGAAAATTAATTCATAAACCAACAAGAATACACAGACTATCAAAGATAAATCAAACACCTTTAAAACAAGTTGTTTAATGGTATGATTTAGTTTTGAAGTCAGCTGCCTTCAATAAGACCCTATTGTCAACCAGAGGATTAGGCTTTCAAGTAAACTCAGAAATGAATGAAAACTGAAGCTATCTCACTAGAGAGCAAACCTTAATCTTGTAGTTATCCTTCTATTCTCTCCCTTTTATCATCCTCTCATTGAACCTTTATTCTTTCTCAATAAGTTGAGGTAGTTCAACTACTTCCTTTAGTTAAGTTAAATTAACTTAACTAATTAGTTTAGGGATAAATAATAAATAGTAATATATAAATAAGGGTCTAGTTAATAATTACCAAATAGGTGGGACCCCTTGTGTCTCCCATCATTCTTTTGCCAATCATCAAATATAAAATACAAAATTTATCATTTGGATCATATAACACCCTTGTAGCTCTCATGAACATTATTTAAATCGAATATTTAAATATCATCAAAATTTAAGGACATATCCCAAGAAAACAATATATCCATCTTATTGACAAAAAATATCCAAAATAAAGCTTGATGTCCAAAAATATCATTAAACATTGTCTTCATCACTGAATATAAAAAAAAAAAACATTTAAAATCCATATTTGTTGTAATGTGAGGCATATTTCCTCTTATCCTTATTGTCTCCTCTTGACTTCTTTGGAGTAGCGCTTGGTTGGTTATACCCTTGGGGTTGTATTTCGTTGATCACATGGGAGCATTCATCTTTTAGGTGGAGATGTGAAGACACAGATTTAGCAAACTTCGTGGATGGATCGGAGGGAGAGGTTGCTCATTTTCTTTTTTCTTGCACAGGTTGTGGGATATCAGTTTTTAATCTTTTGTTGGCGTGCAAGGACTGTACTGGAGAAACAGCATGAGCAATTTGAGCATTTGGATCAACTGGTGGTGGTAAAGGTAATGACACAGTGGGCCAACCACGGTGGTGAAAGACAGGCTGGTAAAAAATGTATTTCCACCCGTCATTAGCGAGGACTTTGGGCTACATTGAAACATGTGGAGGAACAGGAATGTCGGGAAAATTCTAAGGAGGTTGAAATGGTAGTCTGTCAGGTCGGGGATGCAATATAACATGGCCAACCAAATTGAAAAAAACAGCTTCAAACAACTATTTTAAATCATGTGGATCAACATCGAAGTTTATAGAAAACAGAGGCATTCTATTGCCTCACAGCCAGTTACCTATGCCTCTATTATTTAGGCCATTACTACCCCTGCTGAAAAAAATCACCCTGTAGCAATATTTAACCAGTCATGAAAAGTTATTAATAAACCATACATGAAATTCTACTTAAATAAATCAAGATTTGTCTCTATTATTTACTACATGATGCATGCAATCCATCCATAAAAAATGTTATTTATTAATTGCCACACAAACAGGAAATTGATAGGGTCATTGGGAGTATGGAGGGCTTGTATTTAGCATAAAGTGATATCATGGAGGGAGAAATATTTATGAATATTGTTCAATCAATCAACAAAAACAATCAACCATGTATCTAAACATATCTCAGAATACCAATAATCAATCACTGCCACTTCATTTCTTTCATTTCCATACAGACCTTTCCTTAAAAATGAGTAGCAATAGAACAAGGAGTGAAAATGCAATTGGGATAATGAGGGGAGTGTATTTTGCATAAAATGGTATAATGGAAAGGACTCCTAAGGATATTGTCCTAATAATATATCAAACAATGACATCTTCTCCATCAATTAACAATCACCACCTCTGATTGTCTCAAAACTGAACGACGCCCTATTTTCAAAAAACAACCCAAAACTGGTGTTTCTTTTCAAGGCTGCTCATTTGTCTTAGAAATTTATTTGCACAACAACCGATTTATATTTTATTGCCCAAGAATTATTTAACAATAATAATATTGCTTTTATATAACAAATTTGAGGAGTGAACAACATCGTAATAATCACATCCAACACAAAAAACAGTCGAGGAAAGGATCGACTACGATCCATGATATAATCACCAATACATTTTAAATCGCCACAGGGTTCCACAAAGTGGCCCCAAAAGGGATCCTTGTGTATAACATAATCAAATTTGAAACTTCAAATAACAACGCTTCTAAAATCCCTTTCATTCTGGTTCACAAAACTTATTCAACGCATATATAATTCATCCACAGAGGTATTCCTTCCATACAAAATCAAACACACATTAGGTCGTATCCCTTAAACAGTGATTTTGCAATGTTGTCATCACCCCAATATCTCCACAGGACAGACTGTATTACAGAAAAATGAGTGGGCTTAACATTCTTTCCATCTTTGCACAACAAATAATCAACTAAACGCATGACCAAAAATGAGCACAAACAATGCATTTATTAAACTCTAGGTTGGCCACCCCCACAATAATTTCCATTACACAAGGTTCAATACATAACAGTGAAGGGTAATGCGGTGAGGGGGATGAGCTGACCAAATTGAGGGTTTAGTGAAAAAGAGCACGAGAAGCTTAATACTTCTACAAAATTCACATTTATATTCACATAGTTGTTACAAGGACGTGGGCACAATGGGCACAAAAACTAACAACTTAAATGACAGGCAGAGTGTCCATATAACCCACAGGTAAGGAAAAGTGATACACTTTGGGAAGAAACCCAAAACAAGAAACCAAAGGCAAGGCAGGCCCGAGAGTTTCCCCAACTGTATTATTTCCCACAAGTAAATCACGGATATCATATACATAAGAAACATCCACACATCTTTTCAATGTGCATGGTTCAAATACAATGCCACAGAGACCAACACTTAACCACCAATCCATACACAGTCAAAATTTCCATATACCATAACTTCGGAAAAGCACAGACAGCGAGAAAACTCAAGAGCCAATCATTGACTTAATTAAAGAGCAGAGCGAAATATTCATGGATGGAGCAGCAAGAAATCCATAGTTGTGTAAAAATTGCTAAGGAGAAAGGACCAATCATGTATACCTCTTCCACAGTCGGACAAAGCAGAGCAGAAGCAACCAGCAAGAACAAATGAAAAATGACTAGGGTGGCGGGATCGAGGAGGGTTAGAGCGACGTGCATTTATTGCACGTCGTATCTACATTCATCCATAGCCAGTATGAGCAAGCTAACATACAACACATCAACCACTAACTCCAAATCAATTTAATGCAAGTTGAATACACCACCATTTCCCTAAGTCTCCAACTTAACAAATGTGCCAACCCTTGTTTAAAACTCCAATGTGACATATATCAAATACTTGCTAGGGATACCATGTCTCAACCTTTAGATTTCCAACTTTAACAAATGCGTGCAATCCTTGTAGCATGGAATCAACATATCACACATGTAACTTAAACATGGATTTTAGGTCCCTCATCAAACTAAATGCAACATAATAATAATTATGAGTGTTATATAAAAACAACACCATTCCCTTTTTAATCATATCGCCCATAACATCATTTGATCAATTATTTCAACGGTGACCTTAAAAGAAAATAAATTGTAGAGCTTGTATCTCAGCTAACTCATAAGCACATAGAACATAAGTGTCGTATCTTCATCATAGTCACACAAGGGGGCCCACCTATTAGTATATTATTAAATATAATTAAATAATAAGGCCTTGCAACCATTTGCAAGTAGGTATCCTATGTTGCGCTTTTGGGCATCAACAAACTGGTGACTCCACAGGGAAAGGTGTTTCCAACATATTAAGAAATCAGAATGTCTGGTTTCGCAGACCAGGGGAACATAGATCAAAGAATTATTGACCAGAATGATTATGCAACAGGGGGGAAAAGATGGTTTAAGGGAAATAATGAGACGAGATTTTGGGAATAACTGATGGAAAGTGGTATGTATGAGACGGTTTGGTCCTATATGCATAACATTCTATCAGTCACAGTGAAAGTGTTTCTTCATGTTAAGGATAATTTTTTTGATATGCTCTTTTGGATCTCAGGATGGAGGGAAGAAAGGGATAGTAGAAAATAGGGAAGAAGACCAAATCATTTATCTAACAGTAGTACTGAAAGCAAAAAGCATTCTCAGTGTTGTCTAAAAGAAGGAAATCGTGACAGTTGTGTAACCTTTATTATTATTGATCAACGATACTTACAGAATGGCATTGTTGTGGAAAAACTGATCCAAAATTTTATTTATGATAAACATAAAACGAAATGGCAGAAAATAAAACAATAGAAATTGAAAATTCAATTTAACAAAGCAAAATAAAACAGTGAAACAAAAAACTATATACAACAGTGATTTTTGCATGGAATTTATCAATCACATTGGTTCCACATAATGTTTCAAGTGGGAACCATTGGTACTATAGGAAAACAATCGCTCTTCCAAATCCTTTAAAAGATAAGAGTTTGTGCCTAGGACAAAAGTGATTTTGAAAGGACCTAGCCATAATTTCTGAAACTTCGAATGTCTTCCTTTGTCAGCATGGACTAAGTCCCAAAGTAATACTTTCTCATTTATCTTAAATTTGACAGCTTTTGCGCGTTTGTTAAAATACTTCTTTACAGTTTTTTGTCTTCTCTTTATATTTTCCAAGGCAAACATTATTTGTTCTTCTAAGGCTAATAGTGCATTTATCCTTTAAGGGACATTGGAAGAATTTAATTCTTCAATATGTAGCATCATGCGTAGAGAAGAAAGTTTCATCTCAGTAGGAAAAATGGTTTCTTGACCATAAACAAGATAAAAGGGGGTGCAAACTATGCTTACCTTGGTGGTAGTGTGATATTCCCAAAGGGCGTAAGTGAGGAGGATGTGTCATTGACGAGGATTATCTTCGATGAGCCTCTTTATGATCCTAACCATATTTTTGTTAGTAGACTCGGCTTTCCCATTTCCTTTGGGGTAATAAGTTGATGAAGTGAAATGCTTGACTCCCAACTTGACTAGAAATTGAGTCAATTTTGCAGAAATGAAAGCGGGACCATTGTTTGTAATAATTTCTAAAGGAATGTCAAATCTGGAGAAGATATTAGTTTTTAGGAAAGAGATTACATGTTCATCCTATGAGTGTCTAAAAGGGGAAGCGTCAGTCCACTTAGTGAAATAATCGGTGGTTGTCAAAATAAAAATATGCCCTACAGAAGACGGAGGATTAATAGGACCAATAAAGTCTAGGCCCCATTTAGAAAAAGGAAAATCTGGGAGAATAGGTTGCAAAGGCATAGAAGAATGACGTTCTTTCCCAACAAATTTTTGGCACTTTTCACAAGATCTTGCGAATTTATAAGAATCTTGAAAGATTGAAGGCCAATAGTAACCATTTCTTATTATTTTAAAAGAAGTAGCTTTTGAAAAAAAGTGGCCACCAACGTGAATAACAGAATCTAAAGATCCATGAGTTTCATGTAACAATTTATGTGCTTCCTCATCATTCACACATTGAAGTAATATACCATCAACAGAACTTCTAAACAAAAAGTCTCCTAAAATAATATACCTGGAAGATTCAAGACGGAGTCTTCTCCTCTGATGAGGATCTAATTCATATGGGCGTTTATGATATTGCAAGTAATACACCAGATTTTTATACCAAGGGTGTTCAACAATAGAAAGGGTTTGACTCTCAATATAAAATAGTGTTGAAAGAGGATTATCCTGGTCATCAAGTTCTTCACTTGCTTCAGCATGTTGAGCTAAGTGAAGGGATAAGTCTCGTCCCTTGATTGTTTTTGAAGTCATGATCGTCAAATCATGCTCCTGAATCTTGGTAAGTCAATGTGCAAGCTTCCCTGAAAGATAAGTCTGTGAAAGAAGAAACTTGACAGCAGGGAAAGGGACTTTTACTTGCGTATGTTTGCCTAGAATAAAGTGGAGAAATTTTTCTACAGTTTTAACAAGAGCAAAAGCATGTTTCTCAATATAAGAGTACTTGAATTCATCGTCTGATAAACTTTGGCTCATGTAAGCTACAGGTTTTTCATTATTCTGGTCACCACATTGTAAGAGAATAGCAGAAACGGCATCCTCAGTGGCATTAGTGTATATAATACAATCTTTCTCAAAGTTTGGTTTCGCCAGAACCAGTGTGGAACTGATTTCCTTCTTAATCCTTACGAAAGCATTTTTGACATCATCTATCCAAGAAAAGGAGTGATCTTTATTTAGAAGATTATGAATTGGTTTAACCATTAAAGCAAAATCAGGAACAAACCTGCGGACAAAGTTGATAATATCCATAAAGGCTTGAACCTCATTTTTGGAAGTAGGGACAGGAAGGTTTAGAATAGCAGCAATCATTTCGGGATCTATGCTTATTCCTGAATCTGAAATGATATGTCCAAGGAGTCTACCCTTGGTGACGCCAAAGATAGATTTAGAAGGATTTAAAGAAATGCCAAATTTTCTGCATCGCATAAGAACTTTTCTAAGATGACCAAAATGATCTAATCAATTCTTCGAATAAACAGTCAAATCATCAAGATATACTTGGATAATTTTACCGATCAGAGCATTAAAATCTATTTGCATAGCTCTTTGGAAAGTGGCACCTGCATTAGACAAGCCAAAGGCATGCGTTCATAAGCAAATGTGCCCCAACGTGTAGTAAAGGTGGTTTTGTATCTATTAATCATTTTTACCTTGATTTGATTATATCCAGAGAAACCATCAAGTGAGGACATCATTTGTGACCCTGCGACATGTTGCAAAATCATTTCCATATTAGGGAGAGGAAAATGATTTTTTACGCTTTCTCCATTTAATGCGCAAAAATCCACGCACAATCGAATCTAACCAGTTGTTTTCCTAACAGGAACTAAATTTGAAACCCACTCATAATACTTAACTGAAAAGATTATACCAGCCTTCAAAAGTTTTCCCAACTCCTTTCTAATAGTAGCTTCAAGCGCGGGGTTAATGGGTCTTTGTTTTTTCCTAACTGGTTTTATCCCTTCCTTGATAGGAATGGCATGTTGTATGAGAGCAGGATCAAAACCACAAATATCCTCATATGACCATGCAAAAACATCTTGAAATTCACGTAGTAGTTCTGTGAATTTCGCCTTTTCTTTGTCGAAACATTGGGCACCTAGTTTAACCATCTTTGGAGATTCGAATGTCCCAAGGTTCAAGGAAATGGTATCACCCACTTTCCTTTTCGACTCCTCTTCCTTTTGTATCTCTTTGTTTCCTACATCACTCGACGAGAATGAACTCTCGAGAGGAGTCAAACCTTTTGGAAATTTGTTGTCTTCCATAGACATGATTTCCTTGGGCTTAAATGGTTCATTTTGTATGAAATCACAGATGCCTTCATCGTTAGGGAAAACCTGCCATGATTCTACATTATCAGGAATGTGAGGACGATATAAAGATTGAAAATCACAATCAGGGCTTTGAGGTAGAAGTTGTCGAGTAGGAGATGCCTTAAATACAGTTAACCTATCAGCGATTGAATTAAATTCTCTCTTAACATGAGTGATGTTAAATGATAACAAGTTCAAGATAAGCATCCAAATAACTGGGGTATAACGTTTCATTAACTTATTGCTAGGAGAATAGATTTTATGCACAAGGTTCACAACAAGTTCAGAATCACCAAACACTATAAGGTGGACACAACCAAGGTTATAAGCATTTTCGATGCCTAACAATAAGGCTTCAAACTCAGTGACATTGTTCGTGCAAGCAAACTCTAACCTATAAGAAAAATTGTGAATTTTACCTATAGGTGAGTACAAGATAATGTCAGCTTCGTTACCTTCATTTCAACATGATCCATCAAAATGCATGTGCCACATACCATCTTCCAAATCAATTTGTTCCAAAGTAGTGTCACCTTCATCAACAAAGATAGAGTACACCCCTAAGTCTTCCTCAAGATAGTTTACATTTGGTTGAGGAATGCTTTCTATGTATGGTGAAAGTCTTCCTTCTCTTAAGACTATAATATTTTTTCCATTCCGGGGAACGGATAAGTGTGTTCCATCAAGTGAAAGATATCCACCTGCTAGGGCTTTCCAGTCTCTTCCTAAGATAATAGAATAGTTTCTTATTGGCATGTCGATTACTTGGATGTTGAGGGTTGTCCTTATTTCGGGATGTGCACACAGAACTAAAGTTACGTCTTTGATTTCACCTATAGTTGACTGCTTCAAACTGTTATAGGATAGCATGCTTCTAGAATTTTCATTAGTACATGATAAGCCTAGCTCTTCCATGATCATTTTTTACATTATGCTTGGAGCCGAACCGCCATCAATTAGGCAACAATGGGATATCTTATCCATAATTTTTACAGAAATGAAAAATAGAGGGTTTTTTTACAAGGTGTCTAAAATTATTTACACCTATATTATTTACAGTCGGATCCTCTTATTTTTCCTCTTCAAAAAGATTGGCTATGGTGGAAGTTTATCCTTCCATAAAATTATTGAGATGCTTTCTTTTGTTGTTCAGGGACGACAACCATGTCCAAAAGAGTAGCATCGTCCTTGATGTTAGCCAATTGGTTAAGGATGTTATAATTGGAAGAGGGAAGAGGAGAAGGAACTCCTTGACTTTTGAGAATTTTGACGGTTTGTACATTAGTACCTTGTGAAGATGAGGCTAGGGTGGAAGAAGTACGAGGAGGATCGTATTTCCCTTTAGGAGCATAAGATTTGTTCCTAGAATTTATGATCATAACATCTTACGTTTCTGCCCAATGTAGAACAACGATAGTGGTTTCGAGCTTCTTGCCAAATATTTTATCTTTGGCACTCTCCTTAACTTCACAAGTACTTTCTTCGTGATTTTCTTCGCAGAAGTTACACCAACCGCGAGACATAATGGCCTTGGGATGAAAACGGTTTTCATTTGTATTCCTAAAAGGCGATGTGGAATAAGATGCTCCGGGAGTAAGTGAGGGAACATTCCCCTTTTGTTCATAGGCTATCATCTGATTGTTCATATCTTGCACAAGTTGTAGGAGGGAAGACATATTTGTTTGTTTGATCGAGTCTCCTTTAGGGAGACCTGTTCTTTCAAGTTGCTCTTCGTACTCCATGCAAGTGTGGAGAGCGGAGCCAAGATTGTCAATAGCCTTTTCTCCGAGCCTATGACGATAAGGATGTTGAACTTTCTCTATGATTAGCTCAAGGGCATGTAGTTTATTTCATTTAACATGTACTTGAACAATAAACAAATGCAGCAACACCATACACAAGTGTTGCAATAACCAAGATCATAAGAAGAATAACCATGCATAAGAACACAAGAAGTATCATGGGAAAACTCGTCTTAAATAAGGGGAAAAACCCAGCAATCCTTTGCTATATTCTCGAGAGAAGATCCCCCACACCATAGACCTAGCACACAAGAGGGTGATTACCAAAACCTAGAAACTCGCACCCTAGAAAGATGTGCACTTCAGTGGTACATGCACTTTCTAAAATTTCCAAATGACAAGTGAGTGTGTGTAATCCTCAATGGGGATTCACCTTTATTTATACAATACTTGACACAGCAAAAGGTGTGTCTAATGGCATAATAGGGCCGACCTCAATAACTCAATAATATAATTAATCTTTACACAAATATTAATTATCTTTCACATATGGTAGGGACGACTTGTACCCTTTACATCAAAAATTAGGATTACAAGTAAATCTTACTCTCAAACAATATAGCAAGGATCTCACACGTCCACTAGTGCTCGACCATTAGGGACACTTCCACCTATGCTTAGCCACAGGGACGTCCTACTCAACAGATCACTCAACTGAGTCCATAGGAGTACTATCTAGATTACCATCTCAAGCAGAGTCGACTGAGTCCATAGGAGTACAAGGCAGGAAACCATCTCAAGCTGACTCAACTCAGTCAAGAGGAGTACAAAGCAAGATACCACACGTCATAACAACTTAGTCCAGAGTCTTACACACACCCAACACTTGGGCTTCCTCACACAGATGTCTCAACTCAGCCCAAAGGAGAATGATCTGGAGGATGTTTCATGAAGTTGCAATCAACAACACTCCCTCTCAGCTAGCGAGGCATTTTCCACCAGGCCAAGTCTCTCACGGAAGTACTCAAACTTCGTCCTGGAAAGCGGTTTGGTGAAGACATCTGCAACCTGCTCATGTGTAGAATGGTATTGCATGTGTACTTCTTTCCTCTGCACCATAACTCTGATATAATGGTAGTTGATCTCAATGTGTTTCGATTTATCGTGAAACATAGGATTCTCTGAGAGCTTCACACAACTCTAGTTATCACAATGGATAACGGTGTAATCCATCTCATGACCAAATAATCTGCAAGGAGCTTGTGAAGCCACACTGCTTTGCGAACTACCACACATAAAGCTATGTACTCTGCTTCTGCGGTACTCAAAGCCACAGAGCTTTGTTTCCTACTGCACTAGGAAACCATGGCAGATCCCAAAGTAAAACAACAACCAGATGTGCTCTTTCGGTCCATTGCGCTCCCTTCCCAATTTGCATCGACATATCCCTGCAATCTCATGTCTACACCGGAGGCATATCTCAGGAAATATCCAATTGTGTCTCGTAGATATTTCAATACATGCTTCGTTGCTATCCAGTGAATCTGTCTTGGTTGACTCATAAACTGACTGAGTACATTCACTGCATAGAAAATATCATGTCTGGTGTTAACCAGAAACATCAATGATCCAATCAACTGTCGGTAAATATGTGAATCAATCTCACATGAATCAGTAGAAGCCTCGTTCATTTTCTTCAGATCCATCACCATTGGTGTAGGCATGGATTTGCAGCCTATCATACCGAATTTCTTCAATATCTCCACTATATATTTTCCTTGGCTCAGGAAAATCTCATCGGTCCTCTGCCATACTTCTAGTCCCAAGAAGTAGTGCATCATACCCAGATGCTTCATCTCGAATTCAGAAGTCAATGCACACTTGCATTCAACAATAAGACTTTATGAACTGGTGAGGAATAAATCATCAACATACAGGACTAAAATCAGGCACTTGTCACCAACAATGTGATAATATAGGTTTGGATCAGCAACACTCTTGTTGAAGCCTAAACTCATTAGAAATCCATCCATCTTCTCGTACCAAGCACGAGGTGTCTGCTTTAGTCCATACAAGGCTTTCTTCAACCTGCACACATGAGACTTCTACTCATGTATCACGAATCCATCTGATTGCTCGATGTAAACTTCTTTCTCAATCTCACCATTGTGAAAGGTTGTCTTTACATCCATCTGATGTAGTCTCCAACCCATGGATGTAGCTAGGGCAATGATCATATGGATGGAAGTGTATCAGGCTAGAGGAGAAAATGTCTCCTCATAATCTATTCCCTCCACCTGAGAGAATCCTCTAGCCACAAATCTCGCTTTGTACTTTTCGACACTTCCATCAGTTGCATGCTTGATCTTATAGATCCACTTGTAAGTCACTACAGACTTCCCTTCTGGTCTCAGAACAATATCCCACACATCATTCTTCATGATGGACCGATACTCTTATGTCATGGCATCTTGCCATACTTGTTGTTTTGTTGCTTCTCCGTGACAAAAAGGCTTAGTGTCAATGATGTGGCTCATGGCTAAAACATAGCTCGAAAATCTGTGGTTTCTTGCTCTCTCAAAATGTGCCTCGAGGAGTTGCATGTCCCTCTGCCTCCTGCAGAGTCTGTCGAGCCCAGGCAGGCCTTTTATGGCCTACTGCAA
>JASDQU010338025.1:4896-17515 GCA_032191745.1 Picea mariana
TCATTCAATGTAAGGTGGACTAGGTCCACTATATTATTAAATAAGGCCCACTATGGTAGTTAGATATAATAAATGTAAGAGGACTTCTTAGAAGGTTCTACTTCTAGAAGATTCCTCCTCTAGAATGTTCTTAGGTAATGGTAGCACTATATAAAGGGGTTCAAGCAATGTAATGAGACATGAAGAGAAGTATTGTATTTGGAGCGGTAGCTCAATAGGAGGATGCCCCCTCGAAGAGGCAAGTGAATAGGAGAGGATCCCTTCCATAATAGGATCCATTGTAAGGTGTTGCCCTACCTCAAGGGTTTGATATAATAAAGTTGTGTTTTTCTATATTGTTCTTCTATATCTGTTGTGGTGCTTTTGTATTCAGTATTGGGAATTTGAGGAGGATCCTATCCTTTTTCACTTTTTCCTTTTGAAGACTCACCCAGATTTGGTTTCTTTCATTCCAAGTAATCCTCATACAAAACCTTCATCATCTCTTACATGGCGAATAAAGTTTTTCGAAACTCTTTCTCATCCTGAGAAAGTCCCTCTTCCGATGCAATCTTCTCACTTTGAGAAGTTCTCTTTCTGAATCCAATTAATGGATTCTCTTCAACAATCTCGCCATAATCATGATGTAGATTTTCCTTGGTTAACATGCAAAACTCAAATCCAAACGCCAACTAGCTCTGATACCACTTGATCTGAAAAGATCTTTTAAATGACAATGGTTGAGTTATTATGCATGTGTTTATTAACCATTTAGGAAACTAATGAAAGAGGAATATTTATAGAATAAACATAGCAGCCATATAAACATGTACAAATCTGGAAATAAACAAGAAGAACATCAAACCATAAGACACCAAAGTGATAACGGAGTTCGGCAATCTCGCCTATGTCTCCGGGCCTTTGTCTCAGTGGGTGAGGCTTTCGTATTTCTGTTCAAATATTTAAAAGGAAATCATAACAATGGAAAAAAGGTTTCAAACTGATCTATTTTTTTTCTACCAGATCTTTGGAACCCAACAAAACTGACGAAACTGAAATCAGATGATCGGAGCTCCCAGAAATGGCCCGCAAAGGTGCTCTCCTCAACAACTTCCCTGCATAAAAAAATGGCTTCGGCTTGGCAAATATTCAACATAAATATGTTCTGAACCTCATCCATGGCTTCAAAAATCCCTAGTTTATATATATCTGAAGTTGGTAATCATCTCCCAACTTCTCCCCAAGATCTGGCCTAAAAAAGGGCCCAATATCCCCCAAAAATGACCAAAATCTCCAAAACCTGCTGAATAATACCAATAAAATCACTATTATATAGTAAAAACCCACTATATAGCAAATAAATAGGGCACAACCCCTTTTTCTGCTGGCCCCTAGTCGTATTGGCACTCACCATGTGGCCAGGGGCTAATACTGGGTACGCTGCCCCCCAACTGTTTGGCTCCTGGTTTTATGTGAAGGCCATATGGTCGTGTGTCAAACCTCCATGCGCTATTATGGTTTAAGACCCCAATGGATTAGCCCAGGGTTAAGCCCCCTGATCGACTGGCCATCTCGACCAACCGAGGATAACCCCCTTATCTCCCACACTTAATGATATACACCGGGTCTTATGGAGTGTGGTGGCGCCGGACTGTGGGCTAGCTGTTTGTGAGCGGAGTGGATTGTCAAGGCATGGTCGCGTACACATAAATGAACTGTGGGCTGGGGCTAAGCCCCAACCCTTTATCTGCCCAAAAATGCATTATATTAAATTTAAATATAATCCGCATGGTATAGTGGTAAGGAACACCAGGTAGGCGGGCTGGTAACCCGGCCTACGCGAAAACTATTCCGTCCATGCCCAAGGTCGCGGGTTCAAATCTCATCGAGTCCAACAATTTTGCATACCAAACAACCAATACATGGGTGCCACGTGGCAGCCCATGTCTTGAACACATGGAACCGTTCAATACGTAAGCTAATTGCCACATGTCAGCACACTACTCGACCATCTTCCTACCACATAAGCGTCATATGGATGTGCCACGTGTTGTACCTGCCACATCATCAATATGGATGTGCCAGTGTCACTCTTACAGTGGGGACATGTGTCACTCCCTGATAGGTCCACTTATCACATCAATTACCAAGTCAACCTCTGCCCATGTCAATGCCATGTACCCTGCCACGTCAGCTGTACAGATGTACATCTTGTACAGTCATCTGCCACATGGCATTGTATGGACTGTACAGTCATCAAATTTTTGTCTGTTTGGAAAAATGAACAGATCGCGATATCTGGAGCATACAACGTCCATTTGAGCCCATTCAAGTTGCATTGGGTTCCTATCGATGAGACCTATGCACACACCTATTTTGAAGCCATTATGAAAACTTTGATTTTTAGGCCTTTTTGAGCCCCATCAAGCTCCAGGATCCAATTCTGGATCAAGTGAACTCCTATGTGAGTTTCACTATAACAACACATGATTGCTATTGTTTTGTTGGTAGTTTTCCTAGCAGTTAGTTCCATTGAGTTCCCAATTGAGATATTCCTGGTTACCTATGCTAGAGAGACCCTGGTAAATGGATGGGGTTCCAGATGGACCAAGAGAAGTGAAGGGGTGCATTCCTTCGGTTGGGAAGGTCAAAAGGAAGAGAGATGGTGGAAATCGAGATATTTGTAGGAGAATATATGTGGGTTGTGGGATATCTAAGTTATGAGTGGACTGTGAGAGACACCCTCTTTTGTGGAATTATAGCCCCATCTTGGGGGTGACTTGCTGTTGAGATCTATAACAACAAGTCTATGGTTGGGTGGAACATCTGTTAGAAGTTGCTGGTTGTAAAACTATTTTAAAAAGATAAGTGTTTATTAGTTTTTCTGAGTTATTTATGAGTTAATTGCTATGCGTTTTTACTCCGTGCATGAGAATAAATTATATGATGTTGTGATAAATTTATTAGCTGCATTCATGTTTATTTATCATGTTGTAGCTGCATTTAATTAAGGGTAACCAAATGGTTAAATATGTGTGTATTCCTGTAGTTGGTAAGCTACATGATTAGTTAGCAATTTTTTTTGAATTTATGGGTATTTCCGCATGGATATATGTTCCTTGATTAAGCTATGGGACATCAAAAATTGGTATCAGAGCTCAAGAATCAACATTGAGCTTGTATGGTCCAAGAGCCAGTGCGAATTGGGAAAATTCTCTATTGCAGAGTTCGTTCTGTGATGAATTTGGGAAAAATAGTGAACCAAAGTGAAATCCCCAAATGTTTTGGTAGATTTGAGTTTAATTACTTTAGAATCGTTGAAGGGAAGATTTATGGCAGCGAGCTATAGATTGTAGATTTGAAATCCGTCTTGTGTAGTTGAATTTTTTGTTTTTTATGGAGACAATGGAGTTTGGTGATCTACATCTCATATTATTCGACCTTGAGAAATCACTGGTCAATATTCGTATGTGAAGTCCGAAAAGGGGGTTATTGACATGATTTAGGAAAAGCAAATTGAAGTGGGGAATGAGGTTAAGTCCGAAGGGAGAAACTCAATGGCATGAGCCCGAAAGAACAAGAGTCATTGATCCACATCTCTCTCAGCCATTAGATTTGTGGACAAATTGTTTTCAGAAGGATTTGTTTAGAAGTGTGGGGCTAACTTGGCGTTCCGATGACGTTTGTACAACTGGGTTAAAGGTTGAGAAGTTGTAATTTTCTGTAAAGATTTGGACCGTCGAATGCACAAGATGTTAGCCATTAGATCCTTCAGAAATGAGGCTTTTGATATAGTGGGAAAACCCCCCTATGGACTACACTAGGGTTCAATCGTGCAAGCAGAGCTAACCGTCTAAAGTCTCCTACTTTTAACAACTATCCCAAGAATACCCCACATTCATGCATAAAATAAAAAGTATAAGGATCCGGTAGTATTACCTTAAACTCTGCGTCTGGTGTCGATCCTTTTGCATTCGGTCGCTACTCGACTATAAGTCTCCTGCCAAGGCTGACCTGCATTCACCAAAAGACAAACAAGAAACTACAAACATGCATCTTATATATGAATTAGTGGGTTATATGTCATAACAAAATGTAAATCAAACATGAATATTGAACACATCATATGGCAAGATAGAAAAAGTACTTCTTTATATTAATCTCACAAAGTCACTTACAAAACTAAATCAACGACTGCTCCTTGAACCCGGTCCTAGGATCCTATTCACCAAGCTCCAATTGCTTCCACATATCCTTATTCTCTCACACTTCTCTCTAGAGAATGGGCATAGGCTTATGAATGAGGAAAATGGCAAGAACAAGGAATTCTAGCTCAAAACTCACAATGTGGCTGCAAGTTCTTGGGGCAAGGGGGTAAAGTGAAATCGACAGAGTTTCAAAATAGCTATGTTTCTCCTTGAAATGATACCCCAACACCTCCTTTTATATGAAAAAAGGATGGTTATTCGGTTGGGTGACAGGCTATAGGCGGTGGATTAGTTGGGAAACTACCCAATAGCCCGTAATCTCAACGAATTCCTTGCAAATTTTTATTCTTTGCAACTTTTGTGGGTATACACGGGTTTTAATGGTGCAGCTAGTGTATGTATGCGAGCAGTAGTGGAGCAGGGTGCATACATCTTCAAAAATTGTGTTTTTAAGAAGAGTTGTTCAATGTTGGCTTGGAAAAAATAGTAAGTAAGATGGCCTGATGCCAGGTGTGCATGTATAGTGTAATATAGGGTTATAAAAAATGCCCCCTAATGTGTGAGGTCAGAAGAGCATCTGATGGCCGAAATAAATTAGAAATCTTCACCAACGTACGAAGCAAGTGATCCCGGGACCAGAGTTCAGGAGGTGCCATCTGCAAAATAACAATTGTCTCACCGAGGCGAGCATACCCATGCTCGGGATGAAATAAATCATGGATACCAATCAAAAACATTGCATATCCATGTCATATAACTATATAAAGTGTAGCCGCAAGCATTATAGAACAAATCTACATCTCAAAATCAAAGATATACATGTATAGTATCCATCTTCAAGAAGCCAATGATGCGATGGTTGGAGATGAGGCCTTCATAGCTCGAGAAGCAACTTCAAGATCTTCCAAACTCAGGTAGGAGTGTAATGTGAGTGTAAGACTTCACTACCCATATGTCTTCGATGGCTCATCAGGGAACAAACACGAGGATCTCGGTGATCAGGAAGAGAACTTCAATGATTTCTAACAAATACTTGATTGGACTTTCGGGATGGACGGGCATGAGGAAAAGAGACCAACTGCAGAGAGGCCGACTCAAGTTGGGTAAAAATTCCCTTGGAAAATAGCATGATTGATGATCAGACTCAGGCAACAAGACATTGACATAAGTTCACGATGCAGGAGGCAACACAAACTCTCCATATGTTTGGAAGGATAACCAAATGGAGGAGGACACAACTGTATGTTACAAGAACAACTTCCTAAGGTCATATTAAATCCCAAAGCTTGACGAGAACAAACAAAAGGATGTGCTTTGTCCAAGGGCGACTCATTGTGCTGCCATAAAAAGNTTTGTATTTTTCAATATTTTGGAGAGCTTGAAAAAGAATAAAAGAATGCTATGTTACAAAGGAGGAATGAGTGTCGCAAGCATACTAGCTCCAAGCACAAGGAACACAATAATTCTCAGAGCAGGGAGACATGTGCACGGTGTTATCTCCTCAAATAAATTGGTGGAAATTTTGCTTTTGAGGTGATAGGTTGTGGTCCAAAATTTATTCCTAAATTTTTGTAGCTAGGTTAGAGAGTCTATTTTCTGTAAATAAGCTCAGAAAGAACTTTTGATTTGGTTTGGTCAAGCAAAAGACAAAATCTCAGGTTTCGGTGGTTTAGGTGAGCCTAAAACGCGCTCATTAACCACCGAAAGCCTTTGTTCCCGGTAGTTAAGAGGGAAAAGAAAAAGTGCGGTTAACTACCGAAAACATTTCAATGGGAAAAATGAAAAGCCCGTGCTTTCACACGAGCCAGTTGTCAATTAGTGCAATGATAGAAATGTAACCGCTGAAATCTCATGAAGGTGGTAAGGTATGCACATTCTGGTTATATCTATCCAAAGATTGAGATCCTGTTGTCCTTTCAACTGCATTTGTCTTTTCAAAATTAAGACTCGGCGATGATACATAAATTCATGCGTGTTTCCCAACTAACAGAAATGATTAGTCACATAGCCTCTCACCATTTCCGGTCACGAGTACACAATCCATTATGACCTTGTTAAATCTCTGATTTAATCTCCATTCATTATCAATTTGAATTTGGGAGTTATTGAGATAGTCTTGAGCCCGTGATTTCATCAAACAAACGCATATCCAGAGATCATAATCCTGTTTCTCGTGGTGATCGTCGAGCGCAGTTAGAGTCCAGCAAATTTCTCTCAAGCCAATTGTCATACCAATCAAGCCAGGTAGAGTCATCAGGTAAGTTCAAAACCCATCTTGTTTCAGTTTAAATGAATATCCCACCGAAACTTGAAAATTTTGGCATGTTTTCAGTCAGTTTGTTGCCCAAACTCGGTTAGTGTTTGAACTTTGTGATCCGAACTCTGTGTCACCTTGTCCCGTTTTCTCTTCTATGATTCATACTCTCTGTCATCCTAAATCATAGAGTCTTTGTCTCCTTGGCATGAAGCTTTTCCTTAATCACAGGTACAGTCAACGTTTACTAATGCCGAAAGCAGGGCCAATTCTAAGGGAAGAATTGGATGGAGTTTGGTACCTTGAGGCGCACCCTGAGGTGGCCGAGTTCTTCAAGAAGACTGGAGTCTATACGTATTGTGAAAAACTAGCAGATTTTCATCAGCAAGTATCCGAGGCTTTTGCTAGCTCATATGATGGAAGAACAACAATAGTGGGAAAGGAGCAGTTTGTGGTTGATGAAGCAGCCATAGATGAGTTCACAGGTCTTCCCAGAACAGGTGATTGTTGGTTCAAATCAACGGTACCTTCAAACATTGAGTTTAGGTCCTACCTACAACCTCTACACAGAGATCTTACATAGAAAAAAGACATACCAATGTCTTATCTGGAACCTAAATGGAAATCTCTTCTGAAGGCTATCTTTGTCTATATCACCTGTGAAGGTAGATACAACAGAGTCATGTTCTACCACTTCAAGCTTTTAAATCATTTCACAGGGAGATCTCCCATCAATTTACCATTTTACTTGCACAAAGACCTCACGAAAATGTCTAAACAGGTCAAGGCCAAGCCCACTAGGGTAGCAAGCAGATTGTCTCATCAAGGACTCATTACTCTCATTGTCAAAGAGTCATTAAAGAAAAGGCAGGTAGATTGGAACTATTTCCTCTTCTAGAATGAATTCCAGACTGATTGGCAACAACAGGAGAAGGGTAAAAAGGCTGCCACTAAGAAGACTATTACTCCTAAAAGCAGTCATAGAAAACGAAAGGGTATCTCACCACCAAGAGATCCAATAGAATCATCCTCTGTTAAAAAGAAAAGAATCAAAATAAAGTTACAGTTTGAGGGTGAGCAGTCCAAGGACCCTGCTACAGGAAGTAACCCTTTAAACCTACCCTATAGTGATTCAGAGCCAGACCAAGAGTTAGCAGAGACATAGGGTAATGTACAGGCTGGACAAGTTGCATACGATTGTTCCAACTTACCTTCACCAACTCCTCCAAAGGCACACAGTCCACTAGTGGCAAAAGCCTCTTCAAGTAAGCCTAAAGCATATAGGGCATGAAAAATCAATAAACTCCTGCGACAAGTCTATGAAATGGAATTCTTGGAAAGAGTTATTAAAAAGGCTAATACAGACTTGACTGAAAGAAATGCGGAGCTTTTTAAAATAAACCAAACCCTCAAAGAAAAGCATGACAAGATCAAAGATAGGAAGAGGGTATTGATAAGGGAGAACATGAAGCTGTACAGACAGCTTAGAATTCTGAGGTTGAAATTAAAAGAGTCTCAATCACCAGCACAGGAGAAAACCAGTTTGGAGACTCTAGCTAACTTAGCTACAACCATGGTAGATACACCAGAGCCTTCCACACATCCAGTTGAAGTTTGCAGATCTGCACGAACAAGGGCTGCATCATCCAAAAGCCCTTGAACATTCAACAAAGAATCAAGGTAATCATTTTTGCAAATTTTGAAGTTTTCTCAAAGCTGAAGTTTCAATGGTTTAGGCGAACAGGACGACTGTTCATTAACCACCAAAAACAGAGCTTTCGGTAGTTAATCCACTCAGGAGCCTTCTAGGTTAACCATCGAAAGCCTGTCACTACCAGAATGATCGAATTTTTGCACAGATTGAAGTTTTTTGAGTTGGAATGGTTTGAAACCTCTTCGAATGGACATTTGTTGAATTGTCAAGTCAGATCCAATAGCTATTTTTTATGGATAATGGAAAGAAGAGATTTTTCAAACATTTTTGGTACCTTTGACAAAGGAAGAAAATCAGGATGCTTACTCACCTCAACAAATTTGAATTTGTATCTCTTGGAAGAGTCATCACTCAGCCTTGGAAGGCTATTCTGCACTGCATCATTACTCTACAAGAGATGAAGACCATGAAATCTGGGATTGACCTCATTTTTGGGGATCATTCCATATCTTTTGCAAACTGAATTTTGAATTTCTATCTTTAGCATATTTGATCCATGCTTTCAGGATCTCAAAACTGCATTATAAATCTATAAAGCTAAAGGAAGAATAGGAACTAAGGGTTCGACTTTGGAGACTTTTTTCATATTATGTACTCAAACTTCTCATTTTCATATTAAGTAATACAAGATTCTTTTGCCATAACTTGTTCAGATTTCATCTTCTTATCTATTCTGTACTTGCACCTAGATATTATATTCATGCTGTTATGCTTGTTTATGCCCGATAACTATCATCTTATCATGGCATTCATAAGTTAAACTTTGCAAGTATTCTTGTGATTATTGTAATTGGCCATTCATATATGCTTTATATGTGATTCTGCTGATATAATAGTTATTTATCCATACATCCCTTTATTTGTAAACTCTCTGAACATTTGTGGTTGAAAGCCTTGTCCATATAAATGTGTTCATGCATGTTTTGAGCGAGAAAGGATTCAGTCTTCCGACTTGATCCAAACCCACACTTATTATTGAGAAAATAGTTACCAAAAGATTAAGTTACCATGCATCTCTGACTTACAACCTAGGAGAATTTCCTGGAGTGATAACAAATTGGCGTCGTTGCCGGGGAGAGGAGATCGAAGCTCAGCTTCCTTGGGAGACGACATAGATCCAGCTTTGATGATAGACAAAGCCTGGACATCATTTGGGTTGTAACTATCTATCTGGCGACTCCATTGAAACGAAGTGGTTCTAAAAAGAGCTCACACCAGGGCGAACCAAGAAGGCCCACTGACAACACCAGTTTCTGACCCTGAGAATATCATCAGTAAGGGAAAATATTTACAAAGACAGGCTTCCGGATCTGCAAAGACATCAAATTCAAGTATTCAAACTGACACTTCTTCTTTCATATCTAAAAGGCCTCTAGTTGAATCCCTTGTTGCTGAAACTCATAGTTCTCAGGAAATTGAAAGTTTATCTGAAATATTGAAGGTAGAGGAACCTTCACTTTCCTCTAATGTTACTGACTCTATTCTTGAGCATGATATTTCATCCAATCTTAAAGAGATAATTACAGGGTCATCTCAGCAAAAAGAAACGTCTTCTTCATCTTCTTTGAATTCCTCACCCACCAAACCTACAGAAGGTGTTTTCTACACTCATACTAATCTTCCTGTTCTTGAAGATATTTTACATGATCTGTCCTCTAAGGGAGAAGAAAGTTTATCCTTGTTACTTGGTCAGTTTTATAAGGCCTCTTATTTTTCACCCATTTTTGAAAATTCTGCTCAAAGTGAAGTGAGGCAACCATTTTATTTTAACTCAATCATCCCATCTCAACCTTCATCTCTTGCAAATTCTTCTTCTGTATCAACCCCCAAGACTGCCATGGCTGCCCCTTTAACCAAGATGGAACAGATTTTGGAAAATAGGTATACTCCACTTGTCTTTCCCAATCCCTTATCTGCTATGCCAACTGGAGATTATCAGAAATATATGCCAAAGTTTACCAGAGCGGGGGATTATACTGCTGAAGAACATATTGAAGCTTTTTATGCTTATGCTGAAAATATTAACATTTCAGAAGAAGATGTGTGGACCAGAGTTTTTGTTCAGATTTTGGATGGCCAAGCCCGGAAATGGTTCAAAGAGCTATCGAAAAATTCAGTCATAGGTATTGAACAATTAGATGAGGTATTCTTAAAACACTGGGGAGAAAGAAGAGATCTGCTATATTACATTTCTGAGTTTGGAAACTTAAGGAGAGAAGATGGAGAGTCGGTCTTAGACTTCATCAAAAGGTTTAATAGAATGTTTGGCAATATCCTTGCAGAGATCAAACCAAGTTATGCATCGACAAAGATCACATTCTCTGTTGCCTTTGATCCAGTTTTTTGTGTAATCCTCAGAGAAATAAGATCAGCCACACTTGCTTTAATGCAAGATGCTGCCCTCGAAGTTGAATCAAACATTATGGCATCTCAGAAGCTTAAAGGAAAGGTCGAGAGAAATAAGTCTACTGTTGAGCCCTCTTCTTCTTCTAATAGTAAAATGAAAAAGATGGCAAAGATGTTGGACAAATTAACATATGAAATGTCAAAATTAAAGATCCAGAATCAACAACCAGCAAGGACAAAAGAGACAAATGCTTTTGTCCCGAGAAATCCAAATGTTTTCCCTTACAGAAGGAACAATCAACAAGTCCAGATCCTTCAGAGAGCCAAGAATGCAGTTGATGATCAAAGAATCAAACCCCCTTTTCAAAATGCAACGTTAGAAGAAGAACAACAACCATATCATGATGAAGTTGAAGAAGTAGATGAGATAAATTGTTTTGGTGATGAAAATGATTCCTCCTTTTTGACACAAGTAGATTATGAAGAAGCCCTGATGGACCAACAAATTCATGAGGCAAGTATTGAAGAATCTGTCTACTTGATGGATGATCAGAAAGGTTATAATTTAAGATCCAAAAATGCTTCCCCTAAACCATTGCTCACTGCTCCTGTAAAGAATAAAGAAGTTGCTACCAAGCAGCCTGCTGCTCCTGTGAAGAATAAAGAAGTTTCTGCCAAGTAACCTGCTGCTCCTGTAAAATAGACCTCCACTCCTACAAAATAGCAGTAGAAGCAAACACAGCCCCTAGCCAAGGAGCAAGTCATTCTCAAAGATCCTTCCAACGAGGTAAAAGCTTTTGATAAATCAACTTTCTCTTTTAATTTTGAATCAGAAATTCAGAAAGTAAAGATACCTATGCCATTAACTGAACTCATGAAGAGTGATATCTTTAAGTCTACCATCCTGAAGTCCCTTGAACCGAAGACCTCTTCATCTGCTGATTTTGTAAACCTACAAGATGACAAGCCAACAGTAACTATAGGGCCTATGATAGAAGACTAAGATGATTCTTGTCCACCATTCTATATATCCCTAAATGTCCATGATAAGATCCTCCACAACTGCTTGCTTGATTCAGGAGCATCACATAATATTATGCTCAAAGCAGTGATGGATGAGCTTGGGTTGAGGTCACCAAACCATATCATGATCTCTTCTCGTTTGACTCTAGTAAAGTCAGATTCCTTGGCCTCATAAAATACCTTGTTATAAACCTTGCCCAATTACGAATGAGAAGCGTGGTAATGGATGTGGTGGTTGCTGATATCCCACCCAAATTTGGACTCCTCTTGTCTCATCCATGGAGAAAAAGGTTAGGAGGTACCTTGCAGATGGATCTTTCATATGCTACAATTCTGATGTTTGGAGGAGAGCTAAAAAGACTTTACAGAGAGAATCAACTTGCCTACATCATCAACAATGCAAAAAATTCTGTAAATCATCCTATTTATGCTGTGGATATAGATTTTGGCTCGTGCATTCTTCAAATAGATGATTCTCAATCAACTCCCATGAAGCTTGTGAAGCCCACTGAACAACAAACTGATGATAAAAGCGTTTCAATTTGGACCATGTATTTTGATGGGGCCAGTACCAAAGGTTCAGCAGGTGCAGGGGTAGTTTTGATTTCTCCTTCAAAAGAGACTATACATTTGTCTTTTAAGCTTGATTTCAGAACTACTAACAACGTAGCAGCGTATGAGGCCTTACTGTTGGGATTAAATTCAGCTAAGGAGATGGGGATAAAAGGTTTAAAGGTGTTCGGAGATGCGGATCTCATCATACAACAAGTAAACAATACCTTCCAAGCAAAGCATGTCACATTGAAAGCCTGCAGGGATGAGGTATGGAAAATTAGAGGTTCCTTTTCCATTTTTGAGATTTCTTACATACCCAAAGATATGAATCATCTTGCCGATTCCCTTGCTGTTTCAGCCAGCATGTTTATTCCTCCCATGCCCCCCAGGCTCAGTTATGAAATCCAAGTCAAATATAGGCCATCTTTTCCCGACAATATTAAATACTGGAAAGTTTTTGAGGATGATGATGAACTTAATAGATTTCTTCAAGTGGTAGATGAGTTTTCTGATATGCACGTTGACCAACAGAATCTAAAT
>JASDQU010338029.1:0-12797 GCA_032191745.1 Picea mariana
ATTGAAAGATGTGAAATATATCCCTCAAACAAAACATATTGAATAAAATAAATCAAGTCAAAACAATTATTCATCCACGTGGGTAGAATGTCTATTATTCAAGGATGTGAAATATATCCCTAAATAAAAATATATGGAAGAAACAAATAAAGGTGAAACATATCCCTCAAACAAAGCATATTGAATAAAATAAATCAAGTCAAATCAATTATTCATCCATGTGGGTAGAATGTCCATTATTAGTCCTCGTCATAGGCGTAGAGGGACTATAGTGGTCGACAAATCATTGACTTCATATTAGTCTGTCCTTTGACCACAAATATTTCCATATTATCTATTGTTGCAACCAGGGAACTGAAAACATCGATTTATATATAAAAAAAAGAACCATATTTGTCATGATATGATTGGACAAGGGATTGGAGGTCTTATTGTCGGCTTCACTATTCCCAATGTTATATATGTTGGCATATCCAAAGTATTTGATCGTATATGGTCTTTTTGAATCATATATTTTGTTATGCATTCATCGAAGGTGGATTAATGCTAGCATTAATCCGAATGTTTGGTTTAGCATTTTATGCTAGGTAAATTTATGGCAATGTTTGATATGGTGGCATATCCAAAGTTTTTCTTTCCAATAAATTCTCTGGTGTTGGAACTATTGTTACAAAAGATATAATTTTTTTTTTTGGATACGTCAGAGCGCTGCCACGTTAAATTTTTTTCTTAAATGTTTACAGTGCATTTCTGACAAACTTAAATGTTTACCTAACAATATTGGTAGTGTTGAATGGTTACTTAACAGGCTTGTTACAAGACAGTTTCTTCCGTTTTTAAAATTTATATGCTCCAGCGGCATTGCTAGTTCACTGGTGCATGCTTGTTTTTTGCATGGCACTGATTTCTTATTTGCATGTTGTCATTGTTCTTGCTTGCGTGTTCGTGTTGTTGCTTACTTATTTCTTCGATGTATGTTGTTTATTGTTTCTTGATTCGACTTTGCAGGGTTCTAGTCCTGTGCCTGCACTTGGGCCTTTTGGTGCTTCTTAGCTGGGTTCTTATTTGGTGCTTGTTCTTGTTTTCCTAGGGTTTACAATGTTGGGATGATGCATCTGCAGTTGGATCTCTAGTTACATTTTTTTGCACTGTAGTTTGCGTAGAATATTACTAAGATAAAATAACAAACTAAAGAATTGCAGGCAATGTAAATTGCATCTGTTACGCGTTGAAGAAGAGTTTTTCGGCCTCAAAATATATTTCATAGATGTCGATCATTTTTCCATGGATTATGTGTTACTATGGTTTCATAGTTATGAGAATGCCTTTTGTTGTGTGGGGGATATAACTGTTCTGTCCCTTTCACTTTCTTGTTGTAAATTGCGTTTGACTCTAGTTTCTCGCATTTCTGTGGTCATTCTGAGCGACAGTCGTTCGGTTGCATACTTAGCCAACTTTATGGATGCAGCTTCGCAAATAGGTTCTATCGAACTATGAAAGGTATTGTTTGGTGTATACATTATCTTTCCCGAATTAGTTTTATTTAAAAGAAGGCTTCCTAGACAAAAGAGAATGTAATTTATGAAATTATAGGTTTCTTGGAGAGCATAAGTTAATGATCGCGGGTTCTCGGGGTGGCAGGCTGAAAATTGGGCTTATTAAGATAAAATAACAAACTAAAGAATTGCATTCGATGTAAATTACATCTGTTACGTGTTGAAGCAGAGTTTGTAGGCCTCAAACTATGTTTCATAGTTGCCGATTCTTTTTCCATGGATTATGTGTTACTATGATTTCATAGTTATGAGATTGCCTTTTGTTGTGTGGGAGATATAGTTGTTCTCTCCCTTTTACTTTCCTATTGTAAACTGTGTTTGACTCTAGTTTCTCACGTTTCTATAGTCATTATGAGTGACCGTCGTTCAGTTGCATATTTAGCCAATTTTATGGACGCGGCTTTGTGAATAGGTTCTATCGAACTATGACAGGTCGTGTTCGGTGTATACATTATCTTTCCTGAATTAGTTTTCTTTAAAAGAACGCCTCCTGGATAGAAGAGAACGCAATTTATGAAATTATAGGTTTCCTGGACAACATAAGTTAATGATCGCGGGTTCTCGGGGTGGCAGGTTGAAAATTGGGCTTATGTTGTTCCGTGTACTGCAAATAGCACAGAGAGTTTTGCGATCATTCTGACCGACCGTGGTTTGGTTCCATACTTAACCAGTTTTATAGACGTGGCTTTGCGGATAGGTTGTATCAAAGTACGGTGTATACATTAGCATTTCTGAATTAGTTTTCTTTAAAAGAAGGGCTTCTGAACATAAGACATTGAAATTTATCAAATTATAGGTTTCATGGACAGCATAAATTAAACATAGGAAATATGTAATTTTATAAAGTAGATATATAAAGCATGCACAGAGCCCTCATCCCGTACTTAGTCAAATTTTGCATCGAGGGTTCTCGGGGTAGGTAGCTGAAAATTGACAATTGGAGAGTTCCGTGATATACAAATTGACAATTGGACTTGCAGACTATTTGAATTTGAAGGGTGTCATGTCCAAAAAATTTAGCATTCTCGAAATAGTTTAGTTTATGTACGTTTTACATACCCTGGTGGACAAGAAACACACAAAAAAAATAGTAAGCATTTTTTGGATCGCGGGTTCTGTTGTTTTGTGCCCTACAAATAGCATAGAGAGTTTCGCAATATACAAATTGACAATCGGACTTGCAGATTATTTGAAGTTCAAGTGTTCGTGCAAAGAAACTAGCATTCTCAAATTAGTTTTCTTTACGTACGTTTTACATACGCTCGTAAAAAAAAATAGAAAAATAGTAGTAACGTTTGTTACATAGGGTTCCATCCCCGCTACCTACAACACTTCCCAATACACATTAAATCTTCTTTCAAAAGTCAGAACCGACCAGACAAGTTCAAAAAGATGGGATTTAATAAGTGTAAATATCGAGGACATCTCCCATTAAAATAAATAGACTGGTGAATATTATGGGATATGGTAGTTTCTTTTTGCCTGCATTTTGAATTTGCGAAAATAATTTTTTTTTATTTTTTTTGCTTGTGCAGTTTTAGTTTTCTTAAAAGCTTCAACATAGTTCACGAATGTATTGCCATGCCTTGATTGCCATCAACTCCTCTCCCAATGCTTGGATCGTAGATTCAGGAGAATCACATCACATGGCTGCCTCAAAATAAGTATATTCTTCATTGGATGCATGAAAAGGTCCTCCTATTCTGATGGGGGACAACTCTTTTGTCGAAGTCACCAACAAAGGAAGGATTGAACTCACCAACGGAAGCTTCAAGAATGTGCTTCATGTTCCCAAAATTTCCATCAACCTTCTCTCCATGTATCAAATGATGAATTCCGACACCGAAAAGAAAGTAATATTCACACCAATTTTCATGGAAATCTATGACATGAAAACCAACTCCAGGGTTGCTACCGATGAGGTAAATTATCAGCCTATATTGTATAGTTTTTTCTGAATTCATTGAACCTGATTCTGCTTTACTGCTTACTCATGCTGATGAAAGTAGTAGGATATGGCACGAAATGTTTCGACATTTGAATTTTAGATACCTACAACAAATTATCAAGAAAATATTGGTTGATGGTCTACTAGACATCCATTTCTCCAAGGGAGTATGTGAGGGATGTGTTCTCGGAAAACACCCTCAAGAAAAATTCAACAAAGGAAAGTCTCAGAGAGCTTCTTCACCTTTAGATATGATCCACAGTGACCTTATGGGTCCTTTTCCACATCCATCTATTAGCAAAGCGAGGTTTTTTCTCATTTTTGTTGATGATTTCTCATATTTTACATGGATCTACTTTCTCAGGCACAAATCCGAGGTCTTTCAACACCTCAAAGATTTCAAAGCCCTGGTTGAGACAAAGTCCAGAAATAAGATCAAAGTCATACAAACTGATAATGGGGGAGAGTATGTCAATCATGAGATCCATAATATTTTCCATGACATAGGGATTCAGTTGCAACACACAGTTCCCTATACTCCGCAGCAAAATGGAGTTGCTGAGCGGAAAAATAGATCTCTAAAGGAGATGGGATATTGCATGCGGCATGCAAAGTCACTACCACAAATACTATGGGCCGAAGAACTTAATTGTGAAACATACATCTAAAACATATCTCCCCATAGATCTCTCAAGGATAAGACCCACTACGAGGGTTGGAGCGGCCTCAAATCGGAAGTAACCCACTTTCACATTTTCGGTTCACGTGCATGGGCCCAGATTCCCTCTAAAAAGAGGAAGGAACTTGATCCACATAGAACTGAGTGTAATTTTGTTGGATACCCCGACAATGTGAAGGGATATAGACTTATTGATCTTTCCTCAAACCGACTCATCATTGAGTGAATTGTCCAATTTGAGGAAAGTGTCTCGCATGTATCTCATCAGCCACATGCAGACACCTTCATTCTTCCACCTATCCGAGATTATGAGCATGCACATGCCGATTCTTCTTTAGATGAGAGTTCTGATTCAGAGGAATCAGATGATTCAGATACAAAGTCAATATCGTCAGATGGAGATTCATAGCATCCAGATGCAGTTGCAGAGCCAGAGCAGAGGCCCAAGTGGGCACATACTACTCTTCAGGATGCAGGGGATCTCATTGGTGATCCAAATGATACTAGGAGTACTGGATATAATTTCGAGGAGCCTCATATTGCACTCAGTACCACTAAACTGTTTCCCTCCATGCATCTTTTCTTGGTTCAGTATTTAGATCCACAGTCTTCTGGTGAGGCTATTGGAAATCCCTTTTTGGAATCCGCCATGCAGGAGGAGTACAACTCCCTCCTCGAGAACTAGCCTTGGGATTTGGTTCCCCTTCGTTTCAAGAGGAACTTATCAGATGAATATGGGTCTACATGACCAAGAGTTCAGTGGATGGAAAAATTAGCAGATACAAAGCCAGGCTTGTTGTTAAAGGCTTTCAGCAGGTGCATTGTATTAACTATGATGAGATCTTCGCTCCAGTAGCGAAGATGGATTCCATATGATTGGCACTTGCCATTGCGTAAGTGAAGGGATGGGAAGTCCATCAAATGGACGTGAAGAATAAATTTCTTCATGGTGATATCTCTGAGGAGATCTATATGGAGCATCCCCATGGATTTGTGCAGGACTCATCTTTGGTCTGTCGACTGAAAAAGTCCCTTTTATGGCCTCAAGCAGGCTCCGAGGGAATGGTATGCCAAGATGGAATCCTACCCGTTGTCACAAAACTTTGTACGTTGTAAATCAGATTCGAATGTCTACATGCTCAGGATGACTGATTCACTTCTACTCTTAGTTTTGTATGTTGATTATTTGTTGATCATCGGTTGCTCGAATTCAACTATTGCTACAGTCAAGAGGATTTTACATGACATGTTTTTGATGATGGACATGGGACCATCACCTTTGGGATTCATTATGCAACAGAGTTTACATTAGATCTCATCAGGTTTACTAATTATGATTGGGTTGGCGATAACACTTATCGCAAGTCCACATCTGGTTACTCACTCAACCTTGGTTCCGGGCCTATCTGTTGGTCGAGCAAGAAGCAAGACACCATTTCTCTATCTTCAGCCAAGGCAGAGTACAAAGGGGTAGTTAACATAACCATTTAGTCTATGTGGCTACAACATTTTCTCATTGAGTTGGGCATTCAGTTTCACTGGCGGATCGTCATTTGGTGTGACAACCAGAGCACTCTGAAGTTATACAGAGATCCATCTCAGAGGCACAGTATGAAGCACATCGATATTCACATGCACTACACTCGAGAATCATTACACGAGGGGATCATCAATCTACAGTTCTTTCCTTCAGCAGAACAGACTATTGGTCACTATAATTGCTTATTAATTAAAACAATCAAGTGTTACATAAATTGTCAACCCAGGGAAGTCTGTTTATTTCAAAGGCAATCACACACTATATATGATCAATCTCAAAATCAATCCAAAGTTGTAGTAGAAATTACACTAATCACACCTTGCTTTGAACAGACTAAAGTTCTACTTTGAATTACAGTAAAAACAATCTATCTATTGCAGAGTTTAAGATTCAAAGGAGAATAATTATCAGAAGAATCCTGGATTACATTAAGAAACAACAACCTAGGAAAAAGGAACCTTTCAGCATATTGCAAAGAAGACTAACTATTCTGTAACAGAGAATATGACCCTATTCCCCAAAGCAGGAATCTTCAACACCTGTCTCTGACTATCACACTTTCATAAACTCATTCTACAAATAGAATTATGAATCAAAATGATTAACAATTACCTAGGAATGAATTGTATGAAAACGGTGTAACAACTAGTGGAAACAGAGTTTCATCAAAACAGAGTTTTAACAAGGTATAAATAAAAACAACACTAACACACTACAGAAACTAATGGGTGAATCTTGTGAAGAAGGTGGGCCCTCTCCTTCTCACAAGATTCCCCAGAAATGAAAGGAACTAAGAAGAAATGCTCAGAATGATCTTTTATTCATCTGTCAAACATGACAAGTTACAATATCCAAAGTGAACATGCTCCTTCTCTGTAATTCTCTTCTAGCTAAGCCTTCCGTAATCCCCCTTCTAATGCTAATTTCTCCCCTATTTAAAGAGGAGAATCCTCTTAATACAATTAAGCATAAAATTACATGTGTACATACAATTCCTATTCTTAGTCTTATGATGGAATAGGATGTTCTGATCTTCCATAGAAAAATGTTGTTACAATGGTTGTAATGGTGCTGGCTTGAGGTACAGCTGTTGCAGCCAGTGTAACAACTCCTTTATTTATCTTTCTTGTTACTACTATATGTGAGATACTGTTTCAGCAACGGGATTTGCGTACTGTTTGACTATTTCAGCAGCATGGTCTTCAAGAAGCAATGATGGTTGTAATGGTGTTGGCTTAAGGTACAACTATTGCGGCCAGTGTAACAGCTCCTTTGTCACTGCTGTATGTGAAATGTTGTTTCATCATCGCAAATCATGGACTGTTTCAGCAACATGCTCTTCAAGCAACAACGATATATTAACTGTAGTCTTCAAACTGTTTTAACAACTATATATAATGGCTAAGTATGAGTGTAATGTAAAATTACATGTAAAACAAATTAAACATATAGCAAAGAGAAGAAACATTATATACCTTTGGAAAAATAGAAAGGTGATAATGTAGGCTTAAATATGAGTGGGAAAAGGATGTAATGATAGCAAAAAGTATGAGAAAAAAGATACATTATAGGGTCTTAACATAGACATGAGACATCTTCACCAAGACCTTCACTGAGCAAAAGTTCCATTCTCTATGAAGTCGTCTTGGAGTGAAGGACACAATTTCATAGAAAATGTAGTTCTTCTTTTTACATACATTTTACCTTCAAGGGGGGTTTTCCCATGAGGTTTTCTCTCTTTCTTCACTTTATATTAGTGTATCATTGTATTTGGGTACCTAGTATGGCCTTGTTTCCAGAACAAATTCTTTATTTTCACCATAGTGATGTTCAGGGGGGGGTGTTGGAGTTACTTCACACACACCTGGGATTTATTTTTCCTAAGGTTTTTCCTTGTTTATTAGTCATAGTTAGTCACTATCCGGACTCCTATATTTTAGGAGAGAGTATTCCACCTCAATAATATTCTCTTTCAATTAACACTTCAGTTTGACTAGTTGAATTGAGTCTAGATGTTGCATTGGTTTTGTCACAATGCAACATTGGGATCATCACCATGATAATGCAGAATTTCCTTGGGATCATCACCAGACTAGCACATTACCCTTTATTCCTTGATATACTCCTGATCCAGAAGGATATTGGTGGCCACCCATCTTTTCCAACAGGCTCAAGACAGTTTTCTGACAATTTTGGCAATTTACTATTTTTAGCAGTTTTAACTTCCGGGGCCATTTTGAGGGCCTAAATGAAGGTTTTTTGGGATACAGCTCCTCAATTATGGCCATAGGAATAATTCATACCCAAAAATGAATCCCCTCGATGATACCTTTCCAACGGGCTATCACACGCCTAAAATGGAGATCGTATGCAAAAGTTACGACCCCGGGAAGTTGATGTACTAACTTACCCAAACGAGGCCCACATGACTTTTGGTGCTTCATCTCCTAGGGTTAGGTTTTTGGATGTCTAGGTTTTTTGGAATTATTTTTTATTGTAAAAATGTCTTTAGAGCCTTATTGTAATCTTCTTCTTGTGAATTAACACAACTGTCACATCTCTTCTCAGAGATAAGACACCACCATTCCAACAAGCTTGTTTCCACTGCATTTTACAGTTTCAGCTTATTTCATTATTGAATAGAAAACCAGTTTTACTGTACCTCTGTTATTTTTTTCTAAGAATATGTTAATAATCTGTATTCATTTCATTATGCTCATAAAATCTAGATCAATGGTATCGGAGCGGTCTACTCCTTGTCGTCTTAATGCATGTCCCCAATGAGGTCAGAGTACAAAGAGTTGGGTCTTGAGCTTGTTTCTCTTAAGGACAAAAGCTCTCGCACGCCCAAGAGACCTCTCATGGTAGGATAAAAGAAAGATGATGGGACATGAGATCCTTTCAAACTATTGATTGAGGAATCCCTCAAGCAACATAAGAATGAGATGATGAATAGTTTCACGCAAATCCTTCGGCAGTTAACAACAGGCAACACATCTTCTTAGAACGGAGGTGCCACCCCCTTCAAGGTACAAATAAACTTCAATATTCCTATATTTGAAGGTCAGATAGACGCAGATGTTGTAGACAAGTGGTTGAATATGCTAGAAGGGTATTTTTCTATCCATAACCTCTCAAATAGAGAAAATATTACTTTTGCACTCCTCAAAGTCGTTCCCCATGTCAAAGATTGGTGGGAAACCTTCTGTGAGCAACAGGAAATAGAGGAAACCTCATTATTTTCAGTCACAGCCACCTGGGAATCATTCAGAGATGCTATTAAGGAACAATACTACCCTTTCGGAAGTTACGACGTCCTGTATACCAAATGGACCACACTACGCCAAGAAAGAGACCAAGCAATGCCAGATTTCACAAATATATTCCATACCTTGTGCACCAAGATGGGTATCAAATATTCTGAGTGACATCTGGTGCTCAAGTATCGTGGTTCTCTACATAGATACATCTAGACTGAAATGTAATTTCTAGACATCTCATCCTTGGGTGCGCCCTACCGATATGCCGTCAAAATCGAGCAGAAGCTCAAACAAAAGACGTGACAATTTGGGCCTGGGAACCCCTCATAACAAAAGATAGGAAAGGGCGCCCCCAACCCACAGAATAAAGGATAGATCAAATATGGACAGTATCAAGACTACCAGTCCAAGCCGCAAGAAAAGAAGGACACCGGAAAGACAAAGAAATATACTGGGAAGTGGTGTGACTTCCACAAGAGCCCTTTGCATAACACTGTTGACTGTCGCTCGAAACAGTCGCTGGTGGCTGAAGTGAAAGCCTCTGAATCAAATGCGGATTCTGACTCTGAGCCAGAACGAGAAAGGGGAAGACATATCATTGATGTGGAACCCAGTGCCACCGTTGCTACCACCAAGCTTCAGCCTAGTGAGCCAGACGAGGCAGAAGAAGGAGAGTGCCTCTTCCATTCACAGATGTGGGTAAAAGGCAGCCCACTGCACTTCATTGTTGATAGCGGTAGCCATAAGAACCTCATCTCAGCAGAGGCCATCAAGCAACTAGCCCTGCCAACAATGTCGCACCCACAACCCTATACCATTGTATGGCTCCACTAAGGAAGTGATCTTCGCGTCAGCCAACAGTTTCGACTGTCATACGACATCAAGCCCTTCAAAGACAAGGTATTGTGTGATGTTTCTCCTCTCGAAGTTTGTGATGTTCTTTTGGGCCAACCTTATTTATGGAAACGTCATGTTGTATATGAGTCTAGGCCTCATAGTGTTATTATTACTTTGAACAGGAAATTGTATAGGATACCCAAGGCAGTCCCACCTAGTGTTATTTTCTTGATATCTGCTAAGAAATGTAGGAAGGTCATCTTTTAGATGGTGAAGTTTGTCTTCTTCATGATTCGCTCTCATAATAAGTGAAAGATCATAGCCACATCCAGGGTCTCTGTGGCCAACCTCTCCACACAATAGAAGCAAGTAGATAAGGTCATGGAAGAATACTCGAATATATTCTCCTCACCTACAGGGGTACCTTTGTACTTCCAGGTCAAGCATCCCATCGATCTAACCCCTGATGCACCGCTTCCCAATGGTTCAGTCTATCGTCACTCTTTGTTAGAGAATGAGGAGATCAAGCGATAGATCTAAGACCTGCTCCACAAGGGGCACATTCGCCCCAGCTCATCACCTTGCAGGAGCCCAATCATGTTGGTATAGAAGAAAGATGGAACTTGGTGACTCTGTATTGATTACCGGGGTCTGAATAAAATCATAGTCAAAAATCGATACCCGATTCCCCAAATCGATGACCTCCTTGATCAAATCATAGGGGCCAAATACTTAAGTAAGATTGATCGGAATTTTGGCTACCACCAAGTCCCGATAGAGCAGACAAATGTATGGAAGACCACTTTCAAGTCAAAGGAAGGCCTTTTTGAATGGTTGGTCATGCCCTTTGGTTTGAAAAATGCTCCAGCCACTTTCATCAGGATGCTGGACGATATCCTACGACCATTCACCAATACGTTTGTAGTGGTGTATCTAGATGACATTCTAATTTACAACAAGACTTGGGTCGAACACTTGCATCATATTCAACAGGTTTTGCACACCTTGTGACAGCACAAGCTATACGCCAGCTTGGAAAAATTCTCCTTCGGCATGGACAGGGTCCATTACCTAGGCTACATCATTGATCAGCATGGCGTACATGTGGATCCAGCCAAGATCCAAGTCATCCATGACTAGCTAGTCCCAACAACACTCACTGAGATCCGGAGCTTCTTGGGCCTTGCCAATTTTTATCATAGGTTCGTGTTGGGATTCTCCCATATTGCATGGGCCCTCTGCCAAATAAACAGGGGTGGTGGTAAGGAAAAATTTGCATGCGGTCGCTCCCAACAACAAGCATTCGATGATCTGAAGCAATGCTTATGCTCAGCCCTAGTACTTTCACTACCAAACCTGCAACATCCCTTTGAGATTGAGCTAGATGCTTCAGACTATGCTTTGGGCACCGTTCTCACTCAGCATGGCCACCCTGTGGCCTATCATAGTGAGACACTACCATATACTCTCTGTAAGTACCCTACTTACGACAAAGAAATGTACTCCATTGTGCAAGCCTGCCGCCAATGGAGACATTGCATTCTTGGGAAGCCGACAATCATCCACACTAATCATAAGCCACTACAGTTCATGCAGACACAAGGAAAATTACAGAATGATCACCATCAAAAGTGGTCCACATACTTGTAGCAATTCCACCTCAACATCAAGTATAAAACAAGAAGCACCAATCATGTCGCTGATTGCCTCAACAGACCACCATTCGTGACACTCACCACGGTGCTAGACTCTTATGGACATGAGACATCTGGATGGCCCCAAATCTATGAGACAGACTCTGACTTCACCACCACCTACTAAATGTTGGGTACGAACGCAGTTGTCGATAATTTCCATCTTCAGAATGGGTTGTTGTGTCGTCTGGGCCATATCTGTGTTCCATCAAGTGAGGGAGTGAAGCTAATCTGGGAAGCCCACTACAGTCGGGTGGCAGGAAACTTCGGCATCGAAAAGACAGTGGCGATGCTACATAAACATTTCTACTAGCCGAAACTTCGACAGGAAGTCAACAAGTATATCAGGTCCTGCATTGCCTACGCTATTGCCAAACCGACCAATAAGAAATAGGGCCTGTACACCCCTCTTCCTACTCCTGACAGGCCATGGGAATCCATTTCAATGGATTACATGTTGTGCCTCCCATCCACCAAGCGGGGAAATGACTGTGTTTTTTTGGTTGTTGATCACTTTTCTAAGATGGCGATTCTGGTTTCCTACAAGAAGAGCATCACAGCAGAGGCCACTGCCAAGATCTTCTTTGTAGGAGTCTGGGTGCATTTTGGAATCCCACAAACCATTGTCTTAGATTGGGATAGTAGATTTCTCAACACATTTTGGTCGACCCTCTGGTCATTGCTAGACACCAAGCTCACCAAATCCACCGCCTTCCACCCCCAAACAGATGGCCAAACTGAGGTTGTAAATCAAATGATTGTGCATATCCTTTGCATGTATAATTCAAATCACCCTCGCACATGGGATGAGAGCCTTCCCTATGTCCAACATAGCTACAATTGAGCCCTTCATAGCTCAACCGGCCACTGCCCCTTTCAGGTGGGGTTGGGATTCCAACCATTGGGTCCCATAGATGTTGCACTTCCCCTTGCAGTCACCTCGACCGACTCATCCCCTGCTCCAACTAAAGCTGAGAAAGCCACCCAGTTCATTGAGCAGATAAAGCACATCTGCCAACAGGTTCAGGATATCCTACAGAAGTCCAATGACAAGTACAAACAACACCATGATCAACATCGGGTGCCACATAAGTTTCAGGTGGGCGACAAAGTTTGGTTGCACTTGCAGAAAGAATGCCTTACAGGACCCCATCGGAAGCTTCACACACTCCGTTATGGGCCATACACTATCACAAAGGCTGTGGGGGATAATTATTTTGATCTCAACATTCCTCCTTTCCTTGGCCTGCACTGAGTGTTCAACGTGGATCTTCTTCGCCCTT
>JASDQU010338031.1:0-12451 GCA_032191745.1 Picea mariana
ACCAGAGCTGACAGTGTTACCCACGAGTACTTTCACAGGGATGATAAGGCTGGCTCGTGATGAGACCCCCTTTCCCTTGGCCATGCAACCAAAGGTCATTGCCCTGGCGTGGTAACCAGATAATGGCAGTGTCATATTGCTAGGTACCTATGAACATAATGGGCTGACTCGTTATGAGACCCCCCATCCTCTTGGCTAGGTCTTGTTTTGTATATTTTCTTAGGGTCCCTCTTGTTTCTTATTGAGAGGCTTTTTATTGCCTATCCCTGGGTGAGGCATCTCTAGGTTTTATTTTATGGCTTTTATCTCTTACCAGTTGCTTTTACCCCCTGGGCCTTTAGCCCCCTCTTCCCACAGGATAAGGTGCAACCCCATAAATAGGCCATCCTAATGTCCGGACTAGGGGAATAGGATAGATGAATGGGAGACAAGATGTAAAAGTGATATAGTGATGGGAGCAGACGATGGCTCTTCAAAATCCCCCTTGGTGGCTAACCAAAACCTATGAATACAAGCTCGCTAGGGCACCCCGTTAATTCCCCCAACCATGGTCAAGTGGGTTAGTGTAAGATCCAAGCAATCGTTAGAAATGTAAAAAATCTGATGCATATATCTGAAAGTTATAATGATCAAACATGACACATACCATGATACCTAAACCAATTACCTCATGGAGCAAGAGTCTTCTTTGATGCAGGTCCAAGCCGAAGGTGATGAATGATACTGCTGCTAACAGGACAGGTTTGATGAAAAAGAAGGAAGATGGGCCCTCCAGGGCCATGCTCAAGTCAATCTTTCTCTCGGTACTCCATGTCTAGGACCTGTGGGCCTCGAGACATGATCTCCTAGTTATCCCTAGAAATCGGGGATAACAGGTCCCAGACCAAGAACCCCAGTTATCTACTGGGGGCCCTCACAAGGGTCTTCACTGCTTGGTCTTAGACCAAGAACCCCAGTCATCTACTGGGGGCCCTCACAAGGGTCTTCATTGCTTGGTCCCAGACCAAGAACCCTAGTCATCTATTGGGGGCCCTCACAAGGGTCTTCGCTGCTTGGTCCCAGACTGCTAGTGCTACCACTGGGTCTATGTCCCTCTGACTGTGACTGTGGCTCTGTTGGTGGCACACTCGCAGACTCGGCATGAAACTAAATATCCTCTAGAACATCCTGATCCAGCTCCTCAAAGATATCATAATGGAAAAATGAGAAATAATGGGAATTTTTTTTTACTTACCTCCAAATGCAAAAACTGTGAAGTGGACTGAAAATTCCAATGCCAAATCTACAAATCTAACCCTTGAATCCACAAAATCCCAATGGCAAACTCTTCCTTGGCTAGTTGGATGGCTTGGCTCTCCTCCTTCGCTAAATGTCAAATAAAACCCAAAAAAACGGTGGCAGATAACTTAAACCGGCACACTTTTTCAGCAGGCGATTTTCCCTGTCGACTCGCACTCTTTTATGAAAAAATCGCGATTTATTCATAAAAAATAGCCAAAAAATCGGCCCAATTTTTTCGGCATTTTTTTTTCCGATTCCTCATTTTCTTCTTTGAATCGCGATTTCTCCGATTTTTGGCAATTTTTGCAATTTTGATTTGTACAAAGCCCTTCTCCTCAAAATATGCGAAGTGTATGTATCATGAAGCCAACCAATGAGAGAAGTGGAGTGCTCCTCGTGATCAAGTGCCAAGACATGTCAAATCGACCCAAAAACCCTCGAGCGCTGCAAAATGTGGCAAGAGGGAGAGTGTTCCATAAGAACAACTGTCTATCTCATCAAACATCATCATCAAAGCATGATAAACATCTCAAGTGTTAGGGAACTCCTCCACAAGACCATATCTCATCATACCATATCGACAATGTGCAAGGGTTAATACCATAATGACAAGATAACTCAAGTGAGGCAAGATCAAAACATTATCATTAAGTAATTTGATCCAAGAGGCATCCAATATGAAGATAACCAATAGATGGGCATGTTACCCACCACGTTGCACTAGGATGGACTTGCAGTTGAACCGCCGAAGATTGAACAAGGAATTGTTCAAAATCATAGTTCAGAAATCCAGCTGACCCATATGGCCACCTTTCTTCTTCTTCTTCATACCGCATTTCCATACCCCCCATGGCGAATTGTAATAAGATGAGTTAGCATGATGAAATTTGTAAAAAAATTATCCCCCTTAGACTTAATCATGAGTACATTAATCTAGAGTGTTTCTTTTTACTTATTAATTATATCTTGCTTGAACCTTTTTTAAATGAGTTATAATTTCTGAGTTTTTTCACTCATCACCTCCAATGTTGAAGTGTGTATTGATGGTTAGGTCTTAGTGTGTGTTGTCTAAGTCTAGAGTCTCATGTGTATTACCATGTTAATCATCCTCCTAGAGTCATGGAAATGCACTAAGTCCCCTTTAGGGTTTTTTAATGTTTTCAGTTAATAAAAATTTCCCGCAAAAACGGGATATTTTAATTGTAAATAATGTATAAGTTAAATAAGTGGTACTAGTCCCCAGATGGGGTGTTAGTGGCTTCCCCGTGGCGATGGATGGGAATGGACACAATGCGACGCAGCACGGAGCCACGTGACGGGCCCGTGCTGCAGTACAGTGTCGTCCCGGGAGAGTAATGGCATTTAAATTCAGCATAATGGTCGAGGTAAGGGGCATTTACGCCACCCTTTGCTCCCCCGCATTTTGTATAATGGCTTGGGTCGTCGTTTTTGGCATTACACCTTGTAAGCAGTTGGAAGGGCTCCTCCCTTCACGGCGCAAACAAAACCAGGCTTGCTCAAAGGCTATCTCCATTGTTCATTTACAACACTGGTTCAACCCTGTCCAGACCTGCTCTCCTGCACACATGAAAGAAAGGATTAGAGGAAAGCCGAAGCGGGGCTCACCCTGGAAGCCCCATAGACCCCCGGTCTCGCCTTCAGCCTCCCCGACGACCTGTTCCTCCTCCCTCCCCCAAAGGATGTCCCCAGCTGCCACCCCGCCACCTTTGCAATCCTTACACCTTCGCTCTGCGATTACCCCACCACCTTCGCAGTCTTCTCTTTTACACTCCATGGCCACTATCCCGTGAGGGTCAAATCCGACTCCACGTTCTCCTCAGGACCCTCGGATGCAATTCATAGCGACAATGTCCTTCCCCAGATCCTTGAGCACCTGGAGGAGCGCACCAACGGCTTTTGGAGAGTCCAAGCGAGCGCGTCTCCACCCTGCGGCCCATCTCGACAGTGAGAACTTCAAAGAACGATTGGGCATTCTGTATGACTTAGTCTTTGAGCTCAGGAGGGAGATGGTGGACCTCAAGTTTTGCCTGCAGGCCACAGAAGACAATGTCACGACCTTTCTTCATATCCTTTCAACTATGCAATCGAAGCTCTCCTCGGACCCGGCTGGCTCTTCTCCGGGGGAGGCCCCTGACACTGAGATGGACAACATGCGGCGACAGGCAGCGGAAAGGCAGAAGGAAGCGGAACGTAGCGGCCCAGCTAAGAACGAGGAGCATGCGGAGCGACAGGAAAAACGCTGGGATGACCAGCTGACCAACATCGAGACAGAATCGTGGACAGAGGACCTCCGAGCCACGTGGATAGGATATTAGCCAGGTGTTTAGATTTCTTTTTGCTGAGCATCCAGTTTCATTAGGCTCCTAGTCTAAATACAGCTAGTATGATCTTTGTGTGTTTTCTGAACCAGCAACCTTCTAAGACTTGTGAATTGGGGGCTGGCTGGACTGGTTTCCCCTCTGTTGGGGCAGTCCAGCAACTACTACCAGTATCTTACTGTATTTTGGCAACTTTTTTCAGCTCTAGCAGGCACTAAATATAATATATACTTCTTACTTACAAAAAAAAAAAATAAGTGGTACTAGAAGGCATTATATGCCTTGGGGTTATTCGTTTTCACACTCAGAATACCCACTTTACCTATGTACCCACTTTTTGAGTGAAAATAGTGATTTTTAATCACTAAAAGTTAATTTTACTTACAAAAAGTCAATAAAAAACATAAAAAAGACAAAAAATCAGCAAGGCTACTTTTTGGGAAACATGTCGGGGACATGTTTTCACTTAACTCACCCTCTCTATGAGTTCATTGGGCCTTGTTGGCATCCAAGAGAGAGTTGTGGGTGAGTTGGGTGAGTGTAACTTGGAGTTTGAGGATTTTCCCTTTGTGAGGTGTGCCCCTCTTGAGGAGATGTGGCGCACTCATGAGGAGGGCTGCCCACCTCTTGAGAGGAGGTGGCGCCCTCCCTCTCTCTCACACACTCTTACTTGGCAAATAATTGGAGTTGTGGGGGATGTGGCAGCCACAAAACCAGATTTGTCTCACCATTCTCTTACATGTGGTGCACCCTCCCTCTACATGTGGTGCGCCCTCCTTCATGGGAAACTCCACCCTCTTGCTATATATTGAAGGCTTTGCTCCCATTTCAAACTAGAATTGGGGACCTGGGGTTATGTTTTTGTAATTCTTCTAAGCTTATTGGAATAGAAATAAAGAAGACTTTGGAGGTCATACATGTGTGTTGTGCAAATGTGTGGATGCCCATTGTTCCATGTGATGTTTTGAGGTGATGGTAAATTTGATTTCTTGCAATTATTTTGTTCAAATTTGTCCTTGAATGATAAAATATTAGTAAGTTAGTTTGCATTTCTAAATCTTATTATATCTAGCATATGTGATTTAAGATTGAAGAAATTTGAGGTCCTATAGGCTGCCCAATAGGCCTGTCATGTGACCTTGTTGGACATTAAGTTGAAGGTTTATCAAACTGTTTTGCTGTTGTTTTATGACAGCCACCAAGTCTGATATTCTCCCCTTCTGAAATCTTCCCTTAAGCTTTGATTTGATGCTCTTTAATGCCTCTTGTTATAAGGTTTAATGAAGGATAGTTTCGTTGTCCAAGTTAGTCTTCTTTAACATGCATTAAACATCAAATACACCTCTAGATCTTTTACACTTTTATGCTGAAAGTAAATAGGCAAACCATGACAATTTAACACATAAATTTTTGGTCAACATGACCCTAGAAAAACCCCCAAGGGGAAAACCTGTAAGAGAGAAATGTATATATGGATTTCTCAAGCAGATGCTACAACAATGGAACTTGATACAATAGCAATCCTTCTCAAAATGCTTTGGAGTTCCTTGATCTATGGCACCCCTTTTGGACTTGTGCACCCCTTTCCTCTTGTGCCTGCTATAAGTAAATTTGTGCCCTCTTAGTGCCCTTGACCCTTTGCTTGAAGCTTGCACCCTTGCTATTGGTAGAACAATGGTTGATGAAGTGTGCATCCTTTGCACCCTTGCTCCTCAACCCATGCACACCTAACTCTCGGTGCGCCTTCCTCTAGCTTGCACACACCCTAGTACCATAGTGCGCCCTCTTACAAGTAGCTTGTCTCAAGCTTGGTGCGCCCTCTCCAATGGTGTGCCCCCTTCTCAAGCCTTTCTCCTTCAAACCCTCACTTCTCCTCTCTTCTCCACTTCACTCTAATCTTCAAGTGAACAATGATTCTGCTTTTCCCTCCTTTGCCTCCTTTAGCCTAATCTCAAGGCTAACCTAGAAAACTAAGGGCCCGGATTAGATCTAAGTCTTTCTCCAAAATAGATGGATGAGATTAGATCTCATAATCCACTTAAGTTTCCATAGTTCACTTTATGTTCATTAATTCACACTTAGGTGAAATTAATGTCACTTTATGACTAAGTGAAATTAATGTCACTTTATGACTTAAGTAAACAAAGTCACTTTAGACTTAAGTGAATAAAGTCAAAGTGAAATTATAACATAAAGTACAAGCATGAGGGTAATACTTTCCCCCTTTGTGTTTAGAGACTCACAGACACAAGGGGACCACTTTCCAAGATACATACCCAAATCTCAACAAAGATTTCATGCTCTTCTATTTTGCCTGACATGTTTTCTAGATCTCATGTGTAGGAAGTGGCTGCACCCACCTTTGACAAAGTACTTTGCAGGATCCTTCTAAGTTTGCAGGGCCTTTCAATTGAAGGAGTGGAGGGCTCTTGTTTGAGTCCCCATCATTTTCAACCTACTTCTACCAGAACAATTTCCCTCTACAATATATCAAGAGAGCTCCATATCCCAATATCTCTTTCCATCCGACACTCTTTTCTCTCTTTCTCAACAAGATCTAAAGTTTCCTTTTGGTTACCATTTCATGCATAGCTAGATCTGATTTATTATCTATATATTTAAATTTTTAGCTTGCATGCAAACTAAGTTAGGTCTAGTCTTTTATTTTCAAATTTTAGGTAGATCTAGCATGCTAAACTTCATCTTTTAGTAAGTTTTAAAGCAATATTTTAGAGGGATGAAAAATTGTTTAGTTTCAAGAGATTTTATCTTTATATCTAGCAATTTAAATGCCATTAGTTTTCTATCCTAAAACAACAAACCAAATATCCTAAGGAAACAAGCTTTCTAGCTTGCTTTCCTTAGTTAATTTTAGCTTGTTTTAGTAATTTCAACTTAACAATTTTCGAGTTTTTCTAACATTGTTTCAGGACACTCTTAAAGTGTTGTTGGGAATCTTTTCTTATCCTTTGCTCGCTGGTTTTTGCAAGTTATTGGACAGCCAAGAGTGTTAGCTTTTTAGCTCGGGAGGTACTCTGCATGTTGTCTTGTATGTGGATGTAACCTTATGTTTACACTACTAGGCACTTAACTTTGTAATAGGTTTTTATAAAGCTGTAAAGTGGTTCTTTAATTTAAGTGACTTTTTAATAAAGTGTACATTCTAATTTTAAAGTGACTTTATTTCATAAAGTGCACTTGAAATGTACTTTAATATTTAAGTGATTCATTTTGGAGGGAATGAATCATGACCCTTGATCTTGCAAAAGGAAAGATTAGATCTTGGCCTTTGGTTTTAGGGTTGGGAAGGTGAAAAGACACTTTGGAGGGAAAAAGTCATTTTCAAATTTATAAAAGAATGCGTTGGGTAGTGTGCAAGACACAAGTGAAGGAGATTGAGAGAGATTTTTCGAGAGAGCTTGAGAGAGGAAAGTGAATAGTTTGGTGGGCACATTTCCCAAGACAAAGTGGGCACAAATCCCAAGGAAAAATTTCTGTGTGAGTGTTGTTCTCATTTGCTGCTACTGGGTCGTATTGTACGGATCCGTATAGTGCATACAACAAGGAGAAAGGGTGCGATTTTCAAGGCAGGTTCTTGGCACAAAAATCGAGGTTGTTTAGTGGGTTTTGTTGTTGTTGTTGGGCCGTACTGTGCAGGCTGTACAACATATTGTTGGCACGGTTTTCTAGGCATTGTTTTTTAGGAGGCCGTACAGTTGTACAGATGTGGGCACAAATTTCAAGACAGAATTTTGTGGGGGACAGTTTGGTGCTGTGAGGTATTTTTCTTGGCTGGAAATTGTGAGTTTGTTGTTGATATGTACTTTTCTGATGCTGAATAATAAAATCTCTCTCTCTCTCGCTGGGTTTCCCCACATTGGAGTTTTCCCTGGCTTTTGCGTAAATTTATGAGTTTTTCATGGGTTATTAAATGTTGTCCATTGTGTTTATTTCCGCTGCATATTTCTTTAGCAATGTGTATTTTTTCTTATGGAAATTTTTGAATGTGGGTTTGAGACATTTCGGAAGTTCATGCAAGACAGTTAACTCTAGGTTGCTAAGTGTATGACAGAATTGTTAGCTTGCTGATTTTTTCATTAAAATTAACATGGTATCAGAGCTTTGTCTCTGAGTGATAGTGAACAGTTAGATTTTTGGGCAAGGCTGAAGAGGGAAAATTTGTGATTATTTTCCTTTAGTTGTGACAGGGAATATGGCTGCAAGCATTAGATTTGAGGATCGGTTGAATGGCATTTCCAACTATTTGCAGTGGAAGGTCCGGATGTCATTTGTTCTCAAGGAGAACAAGATTTGGACCTGTTGTAGCCTTATACACACCTGGGAAACATGAAAGAAATCTTCAATCCACTCGGTGTGTCCTTGGGGACAAGTGAGAGTTAAGGTGTTGTCACCTAATCCTCAACTCCTCCGTCTAGGCCAACTCCTAGTGAAGCCAAGGGGGGTAGTCCCTAATAAAATAATCTAAGGCTTAAACTGAAATCTAAGCAAACTAGTATTCTAGGAGTTTATTGCATTAACCAAATAAAGTAAATCTATTTTAAAGCATACACAGATCAATTAATCACCACAAGATACATAAAGATACTCGCATAAAAAGGATATTTGGGACAAAGTTAGATGCAAGTAAATCAAAATTGCTTCAAAGTAAATGACTGAAATAAAGCGTTTGAAGCATATGGATTTGCAAATATATAAATGAGACCAGTGCCTTAAAGGTATCGTGGGTAGTGTAGATCATGTGTTTTATTAGGATTTATTGATGGTAAGTTAATGAGATAAATTGTATTTGCATGGAAACTAAAATGTTTGTCTAAACTAGATTTGGCCCTTCAGAAAAAGTCCCTAAAGTGGAGGTTGAGCTTGTCGAATATCCAACAGGGAGGTCCCTCTGATTTTGCACACAAGCCCAAGAGAATGTGGGAGATCCGACAAGGAAAACCTAGATCTCAAAGTTCCCGCCAGATATCTTACACAAACTCTCTTACGTTTCCACTAAAGCAAAGTTCCCTTTAGGATTTCCCTAATTAATCTATAACCACTGACCAACCCAGCGTGTATGAAACTTACTCCCAAAAGATCGAGACAAACTCGCAAATGGAAGGGTCAGAAACCGCACTGGAAGCTAAAAAGAGTTGTTTATTTTAAACAATAAAGCAAAATACTGAAAAGAAAATGTTTTTCTAATTATTAAAGTCTTCATTGACCAGCCTCTTGCAAGAAGCTGAGGAGACTGTTTATTTCCAACTTTGAAATTGCATAAATGAAAACTAACTAGCAATTAGTATTCTACTTTTGCAAAATTGAAATATAATCTAGATTGTGGTTTATTTTAACTTTATTGTTTATGTGAGATTGTAGTGCCTTGTGATGAATACAAAGATTAACTTTAGCTTATGCTTAGTTATAAAATTGAATATAAGCTAAATTCGCAAAAATTGAGACAAACACCCAAAACACCATTCCCCTAGGGGGGATGAAGAGTGGGAGCGTGTAGCCCCACTGATTTTATTAAAGAAATTATACAACTCTTTATTGGAGCGACTTGTGACCATTCATTAGGGGGGTTACAAGTCTTTACAATGTTTTACAAGTATTTATTGAAGAAAGTGGTGCTCCCGAGGGTTCCGGATGCTCCAAATCCACCCAAAATGAAAAGAATTATCTCTTATCTATTCGCAAACCTGCACAAAACAACAAGCAAACAATGACAAAAGATGGCAAAAAACACTTTCGAAGTGTCTTTGGTTATTAGTAAGAAAGCTCCAAAATTGACTAAGTAAAACTAGTGTAAATTGAGCAAAAATGAACTAAGAAGAGCAAGCTAAATACAAATACAATTAGGCAAATATTACCTTATAGATTATCCTTAGGGTCTTTGTTTGTTGTTTTAAAACAGCAATGCAAAGGCACTTAATTTGCCAAATATGAAAGTGAAAGCTTTTAGAAAAAAACTACCCTTTAACTTCTAAAAAAATTCGAAAGAAAAACATGCTAAAGGGAGACTTTTCCTATGCTAGATCTAAGCATTAAATGAAACTTGAAAGTACAAACTTGGATCTAGTTTATCTTATGCATGTAAACTTAGATATTCAGAATTTGAAATAAATATAGATCTAAGATACTTGCATTTGCAACAAAGTAACCAAAATTTAGATTTTCTTTTGAGAAAGAGAAAAGGAAGAAACTTGTAGCCTTGGAACCCTTGGGCAATGGAGTCTTTAGATGAGTTAAGGAGGGAGAGCCTTTAGATCCTTGAAGTTGTGAAGAGACAAACAAGTTTCGTCACCAGTCCAAGCTATGAGAACCTGTAAGCTTTAAAATCTTGCAACAAAACTTGTTAAAGAAAATTGGTGTCACCTACAAAAAAGACTTGAAAAGTATATTAGTTAACTGAAACATGTATACAAATCAAAATCTCTAAATATAAATGAACAATAGGATTTAACAACAAAGCTAGATAATATCCTATCCTATTGGATGATATCACCCTTTCAAAGGCCAAATCAACAAACTTAGAGCAAGAAATTAGGCAAATATTACCTTATAGATTAAGCACAAATGACATCAAGCATCCACACACATGTATAACACACCTTCTTGACCTCCAAAGTCTCTTTATTCCAAATAGAAGTATTACAATAGTATAACCACGAGCAACAATCCCAAACTCCAACTAGTTTGCAATGGGAGGCAAGCTTGTATAAACAACAAGTGGGTGAAGAAGCCCAAGAGAGGAGGGTGCACCAAGTGTAAGAGAGGGGCAAACCAAGTGTAAGAAGAAGAGGAGCCAAGTGGTGGGAGATGGCTGCCACATCTCCCTTATTTAACCAATGTGTGACAAGTGTGAAGGAGGAAGGTGGGAGGGGCGCCACCTCTCAAAAAGGCAGCCCACTCTAAGATGCGCCACCTCCTCAAGAGGGGCGCACTTCCCTTTGAGCGCATGTTTAAAACTTGCTTACAACTCACCCAATCAATCCCAAGTAAATTGTACTTGTCTCTTATGACTGCCACCTTGCCTTTTGAGGCTTTATTACCCAAAACATGTCCCCACATGTTCCCATGAAAATAGTCTTTGCTGATTTTTCTTGATTTTATGTCTTTTTTGGGTTTTGTTGAGTAAAATTGACTTTTTAGTGATTAAAATCACTAATTTTACTCACCAAAGTGGGTACTTAGATAATATGGGTGCTCTAGGTCCAAAAATGAACACCTCCAAGGCATAGGAAGACTCCTAGTATGACTTTTTTTAATACAACTTTATTTTTTAATTAAAAATTCTCGTTTTACGAAAAGAAATTAATTAACTGAAAAAATTAAAAAAAATCATAGGGGGGACTTAACACATTTCCATAAGACTTTAAGAGGATGTTTAGCATGGTAATATACATTAGACACTAGGCTTAGATCCATGCTAAGGCCTAAGCATGAGTATATACTCCACCTTTGGAGAATTGAGTGAAAAAGCTCAGAAATTATAAATTGCCTTTAAACAACAAAATATAATTAATAAATAAAAAAAAAACACTCCAGAGTAACAACTCATGCCTACGTCGAAGGTGGCTATGACCTTTTACAACTTCATCATGCAACATCTCTTATTACAATTTGTATGGAAAATGTGAAAAAGGTGGTCTTATTGACCGACTAAACTTCTGAACTCTGAATTTTGAACATGGAAATGTTCAATCTTTGGCGGCTCGCTGGAAGTCCAACCTAGTGCAACTTGGTGGATAACATTGGCTCCATATGGGGACGTGTGCTTGATCTTTAAGTAAAAAGGAGAGTATGCGAGAATCCTGAATCTATTCCTACACCACAAACATCTCGCCAAAAACAACATCAGCGACACATGTATATGAAGACCAAGTGTAAATTAAAATTGCACAATTAATATACATGTATATACAAAATATAATAAAATGAATATGAACCATTGTTGAATATATCTCCAATATTTCGGAAATGTCAACGACATTTTCACCCTCCCGATATTTTCTTAACAAAATTTCGCGACACATCCGACACAATGAAAGCGTCGCGACACTTTCATCATCTCGCGAAAAATTGCCAATGTGTCGCGGGTCGATGCAATGTGTCGCCTTGCTGAGAATACCCGCAGAAAAAAAGTGCGCATGAGGGGTTTTAGAGGTCGTGGGTCCTTTTTTTTTGTCATTGTTTCATTTGTGAAGTGTGAGAGAGCTAGAGAGGTGTGGGGGAAGTCATTGTGCATCTATCCAAGGAGGAGAAAACCAAGGATCTTGCTTCCATTAGAGCCAACGGAGAGATCAAGATTTCCAGGTATGATCAAAAACATTTTTCTTTCATTTGTTTGAAGTTTGAACTTGAAGATTTGAACTTTGTTTTTTAAATTTTTAGAGTTAGGCTAGGGTTTGCAATGTGCCTCTTCTTGTTGTTTTTGAATGGAAGATTCAATCATTCTAATTCATCTATCTCTTATTATTTAACCTTTGCATTATCATGTGTTTATTTTGTTTTCTTTTTTTGTGCCATTGATTTAATATTTTCATCTAAACAAAATGTCGAAGGCATTGGATCCAATGTGGGTGTATGGTGAACCAGTGCAACTTCCCAATGGACAAGTATTGACATGCAATCTTTGCGGCAAAAAGATTTTTGCAAGAATTAGCTGCTTGAAATACCACCTTGCCAAAATCCCTGGGTTTGATGTGGATCCTTGTCCAAACAATACCCCGTAAATTGTGCATATTGCAAACCAATCACTCATTGATATGGCTAATAAGAGGGATGCGACCGAGGCTCGCAAAAAAGAACTTGCATGTTCCACTGCA
>JASDQU010338033.1:5338-15847 GCA_032191745.1 Picea mariana
TTATTTTTTTTCAGGATATGTAGGGGAGAACAATGTTTTTTTTTTGTTTGTTAGTTTATCCGCGACATGTGGGACTAACCTATGGCTAAGAAACAATGACTCAGGGGCATCTAAGCCATCAAAATCACCCGGGGATCACACCCGGCCTGAGCCACACCAACCCTTAACATGGTTGGATTTTTTTGTCCCCACAGGTTTAGAACCGATGACTTTAACATCACAGAGTGCCTTAACAACACACTTCGTCACCAACTGTCCTACACCTCGAGGACCAGGGGAGAAAAATGTTGTTGCAACTCTTGTTCCTACAATTCCTGTTGTTTCAACTCCTGTTGCTGCAATTTATGTTGTTGCAATTCCCTTTGTTGTAACTCCTTTTGTTGCAACTCCCTTTTCCACAACTATTCTCGTTGTTGCAATTCCCTTTGATGCAACTCCACTTGTAGCTTTGCTTCATTTTGCAAACCTCTCCTGTCTCATTTTTGTTGCTGCAACTCCACTTGCAAATTTACTTTATTTTTGCACTTCTCGCCCACACCTTTCGTCCACTTCAAGGATGTTGTAATTCTCGTCTACTCCAATGAGGCTACACCACCGGTTGCTGCAACTCTCAATGTTGTAGCTCTATCACCGCAACTCCTGTTGTTACAAATCTGTTTGCATCTTTCACTTTGTAAGTGTTATCGTTACTACACTTTCGATCGACAGAACCAACAATGTCGATGTTGCAATTCCAGTTAAGACCGTTGATGTGAATCCATCTTTTGCCAGTACAACTCCATCAACATTGTACTCATACAACCACTCGAGGTAATAAGAGCTAGGTACATGTTCCAATAAGAATTTTCAATGAATAATTTTAAGGGCATGTGTCTATTATCATTCCTCCATAACCACCACCTTACACCATCATTTCTATATCCACAATCTTTCACTTTCATCACCATACCCACCACCATTATTTACGCAATTCAAAATTCCCCAACCAATTAACACACATCTCCCCTACAAACACAACCAATTGGATTTAGCAGAAAGAAGGAACCATGGGAGGTTCATTGATATGCAAGGAACCTACTGAAGCATTATTAGTCGAGGTGTATGACAACATCAAACAAATTTTGGAATATTTCGGTTGGATAGAATATGTATAATGCCTACAAGGATATGATGATGAGGTAGATTTATAATTCACCTTGAATTACAGATCCAGACACTCCACGATAACAGGTGCTCAGGTAGAAGTCACTGAGGAGATAGTGGCATAAGTCACCGGGTTACCTCTAGAAGGCGAAAGATGGTACACCAGAAGGACTTCACAACCTAAAATTATGAGGAAATTCTTCGAGCCTAGAGAGGCTTTAGTAAATAAGGGTACAATATTTGAATGCCGATCTTTTCCACACCCATGACAAGATGTGGCTATCTTTGTGCAACGATATTTCACCTATGAAGGTCGCTATGGAGTTGTCTTTGTCTAGCATATATGATTGCTCGATCATCTTCGACACAACCAACCAATTAATATTCCATACTTCTTGTTCAGTACACTGCATACAATGAAAACACTCATCCAAAGGGAAAAGAACCTCAAGGACATCATCTCACACCATGGCCTTATAAAGATATTGGTTGAACACGCCCTGCACAGGGAAGGTTGTACTTGGAGTAATATTGTTCAACCACTTGTGATACTTTCTAAGGACATAATGGATGCGATTCAGGCATCCCAGCAAGCAATGGCCACACTTCCAACACCAAAAGAGGCCACAACTGCTAACAATGTCGCCAATGTTGTAACACCTCAATTAAAGAAACCCAAAATAAAAAGTAGGGGAAAGGGTCATCATGCTACAACTCCGATGAAGGAAGACCATGACAATGATGTTGAAGTGACTGCCAATAAATCCCCTACAAAGAGACTCAGAGGGTTCAAAAATAGACAACCCCTCATGCCTGAGAAAAGAAGAACCAACTATACAGTTGCAACTCAGTGTAAAAGGAGAAAAAATGTTGAGCCGAAAGAATAAGCCCATAAGGAGAACCAAGAAACAAAAAGAAGTAGTAGAGATAAAACCCTCCACTGACACACAAGAACTAGCAGAGGACACCAAACTGGAAGTTGGCAAGGCCTTGAATAACACATAAGAACTAGAACAAGGCACTATTGGAGAAGGGCTTATCTCTCTCCCTGCAACATATTCAAATGAAGAGGAACCAAAAGCTAAAGCTCCTACTGACCCACAAGAACCAGTGGGGAGCCCTTATGAAGAATAAGCTACAAATCCACAAGGAAAAACAGAGAAAAATCAAGCTAAGGTCCTTGCTAACACACATAAGCCAACAAAAAGCACTCCTTAATAACAATTTGCCTAGCCTTAGGAAACACAGACAAAATAACTAGAGCACTATGTCGATCCAATTTAACTTTCAACTGTTATTGTAGTTGTCATACTTCTGCAATATAATTCCATTTCTTCTTCGTGTACGTGTAATGGTGTGATGGACGTTCATTCTATTTTGATTTTGTAGATTAGTGCCTTGTCTAATGGGGTAGGGCCCCCTCCTTAGTCAGGTACTTCCTGTATATTATAAAGTAGGATCTAGCATTTCGATTCTATTCATTTTATTTCATATTTGTTTTTTCTTTCTTAATTTGATGCAATTCCAGATTCGAAGAATAATTCATTGCAATTCAAGTGTGGTTGATGTTCAATTTCCTTATAACGTAAGTTTTGCAATCTTAAGCTGCAACTCGGTGGTTGATTCAATCCTCGTAATTTTACAAACACGTACGTTGCTACAAGTACTGTTGTTCACATTAATGTAGCCTTCGCACTATAGCTCTGTGGCTACAATTCCAGCTGCCACGACTCACATCGTTACATCCTTTTGTGCTATAGCTCTATTGCTACAACTCACGTTACTGCAATTCACATCACTACAAATTTTGTGCTGCAGCTATGTTGCTGCAACTTTGCTTGTAGTTTCACTTTATTTTGCTTTCATTTAGAGTTATGATAGTTTTATTCTTCAACAATTTGGTATTGATATTCTCTTGTTTCTGCAATCATCATTGAATGTACACAATCGTTATAACAAGACAAGATCATCATTTTACTTAAGCAAGTCACCATTAGATATTAGCATAACTTTCCTTTACGAGAGTGTGATTCACTTTCTGCAAGTGTGATTTCCTTTATGCAATTGTGATTTACTTTCCGCAAGTGTGATTTACTTTCTGCAAGTGTGATTTCCTTTATGCACACGTGATTTACTTTAAACAAAGTGTGATTTTATTTTCCTGCAATTTTAGAAAGTATTATAGCTTGGTGACTTAATTAAGTATCTTGAAATATCAACTTGCAACATTCAAAGTACTACAACCCCTTAACAATTACAACACTACAACTTGCATATACGACGCACGATAGTTTGTAAGTAAGATACGACCTCAGAATGATAATTAAATGTACAACTCTTCAGTTGCTCACTAAGTTAATTAGGAAGTAATTGAAAACTCTATCACATGATAAGAAAATATATAGTCCACAAACAAATCATTAGTAGTCTCTGCCCCTTTCTTACACAAAATATAGATATTAGGACCCACCTTATTTCACTCCCATAACATCTCCCACATAAGAATATTGTTTTTCAAAGAAATCCAATAAAAATATTTGTTTTTAATGGTCCCTTTTTTTTTGCAAATTTTGGTCCACCACCACTAAGCTACCTCATCATTATTCTCCTGAAGGACTCTATAGMCCAAATTAGATGTCCCCCAACCTTATTCTTTACCTACACCAATTCATCAAAACCTTCTCTAAGGTGGATGTGTTTTCTATTCAATTCAAGAAGGTAGGAGTTCCAAGTACTAATGTCAACACCCATCAATCCCAAATCCTGCAGTCCCAAACAACCATGTTTCCAGATGTTAGTGGTCACCAAATCCCCCACCTAATTTAACATACAATGACCTATATCTTGAAGATGATTAATCATACCTTCTAGAAGAAAGACATTATGGCAACAACCCATAATGGTATCTGCACCAATCCTCACTTGAGTACCATCACTCACTTTCAAATCCAAATATGAACCTATGATGGGAAAGGAATGAACCAATGCCTTCCAACAATTAGAGACATTCTTAATGCTTTTCCTTTCACTATGGATCCAATCCAAAAGAGTACCATGAGCAATATATTTTTGTAGTATTATCCTCTTCCAAAGGCTCTCCTTAATGATCATGTTCCATAGGTATTTGCTGTCAAGGAGTAACCAAGAACATGATTATTCTTGAGTCCCCAATGGCCCTCATCCTTAGGTTGAGCTATAATTTGCCATTTTTCAAAGTGAGCTACCACCATGTTAGAATATCCTCTCCATAGGAAGTTAAAGCCCAAATTTATGATATTATCCAATATGCCTTTAGGGATGTGAGCGAAGGAGTTCCAATAAAAAAGTATGGCTTCTAAAACTGATTTAAGATGTACAAGTCTCCCACCCCTAGAAAGCCACTGATTACACCAAAAACTATTTATTTTTCTATCTTGGCATATAACCAAGTCCAATCCTCCTTAGTATAGTAATTTTGTTTGATGTTATATCCAAGGTACTTAATTCCTTCATTCAATTCCAGTAACCTAAAAGGGAAGTAATTTCTCAAGTTATGTGGCACTCTCCTGGATTATTCATTGAAAACTATAGAAAACTTATCTAGATTTATCTCCACTACCGTGGATTTACAATATAATTGTAGAATACCTTATAGTTATCCCCCTCTTAAACATATACATTTTAGAATAGTAGTACATAATAAACAAACAATAAATGTGTAGGAAATTCATCATTGCCAACCTTGATGCCTTGAATATTTATGTTCAACTTTGCTTCAGATATTGACCTACTCAAGCCCTCTAACAACAATATAAACAGATAAGGGGACAATGGGCATCCTTGTCTCAAGAATTTGGAAGGCTTAAAAAAAGTGGAGATAGATCCATTAATTAAGACACCATAAGAGATAGATGTTAACCACCCCATAATCTAATTAACCAATGATAGTTGAAAACCTATATGAGTTAATAATAGCCTTAAATAGAGAAAACATGTTCCATCGAAGGCTTTAGATAAGTCCAGTTTAAGTTCCATAGTTGGAAAATTATTTGTTTTGATAGAGTGAAGTCCTTGTGCCAAGCCTAGAGCTTCATGAATTTTTCACCTTCAAGAAAACTAAATTGTTATGGAGAAATACAATTTGATAAGAGTTTCTTCAAATGGACCGTCAGAACCGTTGAGCATATCTTGTACATATATTTACAAATAGAGATAGGTTYGAAGTCATCAAATGACTCTGGATGATCCACCTTAGGAATAAGAGTGATAAATGTAGAATTAAAATATATTGGGACCTTTCCAATCAATCTCACCTCCTCCACCGCTCTTAGTAAATCTTMTCCAAGTAAACCAATAAACCCCAAGTATAATTCCATCATCCACCCATCTGCACGAGGGATATTATAATTTTTTGAAGGAAGATAGTAAAATCATCAATTCATCCTTTGAAATCTCCTCATACATCCACAAATTATCTTCCTCCTAAACTAAGTTAGGAAAATATGTTACAACTTTGACTATCTCAATAATGTTTGCAGCCTCCAGCTTCTTGTAGACCTTTTGAAAGTGATTAACCCCTAGCTTAGCCAACCCATTAGTATTTATAATATGAAACCCCTCCTCATCCCTCATTTTCCAAATGGTATCAACATGTTTCCTATGACTAGCAAAACTGTGGAAGTATTTAGTATTCTAGTCCCCTAACTCCAACCACGTTGCCCTACTTTTCATCCTCCAATCCATTTCCTTATCCCTAATCAATTTCAATATCCTTAATTAAAGTGTCTTCAAATGTTGGGAATCTTCTTCAAAAAATACTGCCCTATAAATATTTGTAAACAACTCTTCAATCTCTTTCTCAACTTTATAAATTAGATTGTCCYTGTTCTTGTATCTTTCCCCAACCCAAAGTGTGACTTTCTCCTTTACAAMTTTTAATGAGGACACAAATTGTTCACATGCATATTTGTTTATTTGTGGTTGAATTATTTCCAATTATCCTTTACCATATTTTTGAAATTTTCTTCCTCAAACCATCCCGGATTGAATTTAAATGGAATCCCTGGTTTTAAATTGTCAAACTTGAGTTCCAAAAAAATGTATTGTGATTGGAACATATGTTTGGGTCAATCCAGTTCCTTAATTTATCCACCCCTACAGTAAAGTATCAAAAACCAAGAATCTATCCAATATTTTTGAGATCCTCTCCACACCCACCCTGTTATTGCACCAAGTGGGGCCCATGGAAATAGGCTCGACATCAACAAGTTTTGCAGCTTCAACTTGGAAACTAAAATAGCCATCCAATATATCTAYCCTTGCCAAGGAGTCCCATAATTATTGCTTATTTAATGTAAAATTGATATCACCACCCAAGATTACTTACCTCCAAAAAATCATGGCAAAGTAAAAATTGAATCTCAAAATGGCTTCTTATCACCATAAGATCCATACATGTTCAATATAGTTATGGGCGTCCCCAAACTTTTACTGATAAATTTCTTGCATAACCTAAAAAAGTAGCATAAGAGTTTGTAAGAGACATAATATCTATCCACCCTATAATGATGCCCCTAAATAATCCATTAGAGTCAAGTGCTAAAAACTCCCATCCCTTAATACATTTCCTTAGCCCCCCCACTAGTAAATCACCCCTGCTCATATTTTCTTGTAATAATAGAACCTTAGGTTTTTCAATCTCTAACAAAAATATGAGGGACAACCTTTTGGATTGACATCCCAGACCACATATATTAATGGAGAGAATCTTTAGTTAAAACCACTACCAAGGGGTTTGTCTCTAAGTACCCCGGTGATAGTGCATTATCTCCCTTGTTGAACCTATTTATTGTCCTGTTCCTATGCAATATGAATACATGAATTCCTTCCCCTTGAACTATGTTCTGAAACCTTTACAAAATATTTTCTTAGACCTCTTGACAATGGCCTCTCCAATTTGGATTTACATTTGTGTGATCTTAGATGTAAATGCCCCCTTCCATGACTAGACAAAGGTTCCTTCATTTTCTTGGCCACMTCCTTAGGCATGTAAGAGGGATCTAAGCATGACAATGAACCRTGTGGTTTCAAAATMTCCATTTTATCCACTAGGTACCTAGGATTAGTGATGAATTTAATGTCATGCAAACCCTTCTTTCCCCTACCCACCTTTATACTAGACTTACATTGTTTCATYGTAGTCAACAAATAACTAAGATCCACAKAAATGGAATCAATTAATGGGAGAGAATGAATAACAAAGGGGTTACCCAAGGGGAGGACCAAATGGGTTGTTGTAAGTCTTGATTGGCCATTGTMTTTGTTATCACGTGATTTTTACTTGTCCAAAGCCCAACACAAGATTCCCAAATCTTGTGTAACTATGGAAGATCCTACCACTGTCACCTTAGTAAGAACTTCCCTCATTTTAGTGATGGAAGAGGTCCACCACAAGGGAGGATTTAGTGGTGACCTCAAGGGATCAAATAACAAGTATTGTAGCCAAGCCTACCACCCCCTCTCTTGATCATCAAAATATTGGTCTAGGTCAAGCAAAGATAAGAGGTGTAAAGTTGTTTGAGTACCTGCCCAAAACAAGAATCCTTTGTAGCATATATGTAACAATTTCCAAGTTATATTATGCAAGAACAACCTCTTATGACACTATACAAGATAAGTTGTAACGACTGAAATATATTTGCAATAAAAACCAATTAAATGATAGAAGTAAATGTTTTTTGACAACAACAACAACAATTGATGCTCATAAATGTAACAATTGACCATAAAAACTTAACATACATCCATTAGAACATTATCCAATTGTTAGATGCAATTTATGAATAAGTTAGGCCACCTTTAGAAGAGTGTATGCAACAAATTAGAGTGTTTTTAGGTGGCTATAACAAAACTTTTATAACAATAGCAAGAAAATTAGTGAGTTTGCCAATGTTAGTGTTAGTAGAGTTAGTAGATAGCTTGAGAGAGTGAGTGCATCAATTAATTCACCAAGAGATTAAATTCTTAGATTACTGCCTTTATTGGGTTATGGAGTCCTATAACAACAAACACAACTAAGCTTCAAGATTGATGTAATTGCAAGCAAGAGGTAGGATTCAAACCCTAAGGTGCAAGCACATTTGGGCCTTAGGCTTTTAATCTTGAGGATAAGGATTTCTAGGGTGCAAACACATTTGGTCCCTAGAAATTGTTCTTCCCTTCTTGTAGCTTCAATTAGGTCAAAGATCAAAAGTATAGGGCTACAATTCTAAAGTGATAACACTTTAGGCTTTAGGGTTCTAACCCTAACAAGTATGCCTTCACAAATTTTGGACAAAAATCACCTCATGAGAGGAAGAAGCACTTATGTTCCTCTCTTATAGTTTCCCCAAGCAATAAATCTAGGATAAAATATAAAATTTACCATGAAACATTAATAACATAAGAATAAATTGCAAAAAATTCACTTACTTCATCCAAGAAACCAAGAGATAAAACCCTAATTGAAAAAATTCCCATAAAAAATCAGAAAAAACCATCCACAAGTGACCTTCCAAGAATAACGCATGAGAGAGAGATAGCTAATGACCCTTACATGGAAAAAATTTCAGAAGTACTCTCACAAATGGTGATAAAATTATGATGATAAAATGAAACGTGAGGGTAGCCTTCTTATATGAGGCTACCCTAATAGATTTGTCCACGTAATTTGTCAACTACAAAATAGAAATGGGGGTGACCCCTTAATTTGCGTCTAACATAATTCCAAAATACAAAAATACAACATAAAACCTTAAAAAGGGTGATGTCATGCTCTAAAAAGGTGACACCGTGCTAGGAGAGGGTGATGTCATGGTGATGTCATGCCTCCAAAGGCAAGCATTGGGCCTCCAAAGGAAAACGTTGGGCCTCCAGAGGTAAACGTTGGGAATCCAAAGGCCAAGTGGCATCCTATGATGGTGAAAGAGTGTGACATGAGGTGTCTCCTCTCTCCAATCCATGCTTATCATCTTCAGAACCAAACCATCCACCAAAACCCTATCCAAGAATATGACATAAGGGCTAGGGGGTGGCGTCAAGGGCCTCCAAAGGTCACATCCAAGGGTAAGAGGGATATAATCACATCTCCAAGTGATGTCAAAACACTTTCTACTGAAGCATCATCTATCCTCTATGCATGAAAGCCCTGGGGTACCTTTCCCAACCTGCAAGATTCTAGCCCATATGTGTGGCATAATTGCCAGAACTGCTCAAACCAAGCCCATCTATCCATTGTCCAAGGTTATGCGAATGTGAGTGCCACTATCTAAGGGCGGTGAGTCACTAGATGACCTATTGTTCTCCATCACATGTGCTAATGTCCTGCAATAAAGGCACAATGTCTTGGGTATAAGCCCAAGATGTCCCTCAAGAACCATGTCAGGGCCATCCAAAACAAGCCAAAATTTAAAACATCGTTAACCAAATTTCATAAGAAACATTAGTCCTTAAAACATACAAAGTAAGCTGCAACTTAAGATATAATCCATGTAAGATAATTCACCTCAGTATCCCTTCCAACCTTCATACTAGCCCATGACCCCATGTGATTTACCCAGTTTAAGTATGGGAGAGTTTTCATCCAACCCTATTAGGTGTGCCACCTAGACAGAAAACAAAATAACCTAGGTAGAGGGATAGGTCCCAAGAGTGACAAGGAAAAGTAAAAACCCACCAAGAGTAAGTGTGAAAATAATATGGTTTCATGGCTTATGGTGTTAATCCATCTCTATGAGCACCTTTGTGAAGGGTGTGCTTTCTCTTGAGTTACCCCATATTTGTGTGCCACCTTTTTCCAAACCCCTTTTTGCCTTTTTTTAGTCCATGCTTTCATTTATATTTGCAAATTTGTGGGTCCCCTTTAGTACAGGGTTTCAAGCTATGGCATTACTTTTTTGGGACCGTGGCGAGCACTGAAAGAGTAGAGCTCAAGTTGGACCAGATTTTGGTGGTCCTACTTTTATATGTTCACTTTCTTTTCTAGCATCATTTTCTTATTCTTTTATAGTAGCTGTGAAACAACCTTTGAGCCTTCAACCCCTCTTCTCGTGAGAGAACGAACCATGGCTGAAGTTCAGGATATGTGAAAGGATTCAAGATGGAAGGTGTTAAGTATGGTCGGGAGCAGAACGTTACCCTTGGGAGCCCCCCCCAATATTACCCCTTTTCCATGGGTGGTGACATCATGGGACTAGGGCATAGAAGTTAACCACCAAGGTGAAATAAGGCAACCGACACAATTTACCAAACCAATGATCCATTATCCAAATTCAACCAAAGATCCAATCCACACACCCGAAAAATTATGCACAACACTTTCCATGAAAGAAGGACCAACATACCTCATGG
>JASDQU010338036.1:1158-12595 GCA_032191745.1 Picea mariana
AAAATTCACATTACTGACACGGCTTATTGGAATTTTAAAATGGAACTAGACATGGCATATCGGATTTTAAATGGAATTAACCATGATGTCTTTAGTTTAAATTTGATTTATACGTTTTGATGCCTTGGTGATTTAATTTGGCATATTGTGGGTTATCATTAAAATTTCATTTTTACTCGCTTTAATGATATGACATATGGGAACTTTTAAAAGAAACCATTCACGTGTTTTGATGCCTTGGTGATTAACAAATTTGGATTATTGATTATAATGAAAAGTGGAATATTTCTCTTGCTAAAAACATGGAGCATTTGATGATGGAATGAATAAATGATGTGTTTGAAAGGTAATTTTGATGTTTGGTGGGACCCATATTGATATCATGTTTTGAGCTTGGTGCAATTTGGTTTTAACATATGTCATGGTAAACCAAGCATTATTTTGAAGATTTGATATTTTATGTTATTGATAAATTGCGAGTAGTGTGTTGGCTTATTTTGAGAACGTTTTTTTAACATAGCTTGAATATCAAATTCTAGAAATTTTGTTGATACATGAACATTGAGAATACATTGGTGTGAACGTCATTTTGAGCACTTTATTTCATTTATTAAATGCAAGCAATGATGATGTTATCACAATTCTTGGCAAGACCCTTAGTGATCTAGGCTAGAAGACRTGCACCCAACGTCTATAAATAATGACAAGGAGTTGTCGCTTAGCATTTAAAATGGCGGGTTGGGATCAATACACGCAGGGATACATTGTGACTTTAGAGGGCCCTCTCGAGATTTGATCTCCCCATGTTGGAAGTTTGTGTAACCCTTGTTGGTACCCACTCGAGTAGTATTGCATTAGACAACACATGAACCCGGAGTTTCATTTCCACTTACCTTTGCGTATATCGGAAGTCCCACTAGGTATCATGAAACCAACCTTTCGGTCGTCGAACTACTACAGTGCACCGAAAACAACATTCGGGAAGATTACTCTCTCATACCATGGGTGTCCAAACCTAGTATATCTGAGGGATGTAGTATATGGCACACCCTTGACTAAAGCCTTTTTTTTCTATTTTTTGGGTCTTGCCTAGAATATGGTTGTTTCACAAGCACACAACTCTAATTGATCACTGAAGAAATCTTAAATGCATGATAAGCACTTGAATGGCCATGGAAGAATGACACTTAATGAATGAACATTTGATGCAATAAATACACTTCATTGTTTGGCATATTGGTTGTTGATGAATGATAGACTGTGAATGATCGTCTTTTGGTATTATCTTCTCTTATTTAAGTGAAATCAAACCCTTAGAGAAGTTAAGATCGAGTCAGCACTAGTCCTTGTCCTCACCCTTCCGTATTTACAATGATAGAACTTAGTTTGAAATATGGGATTCCCCCCTTAGGTTAATGACCCTAGCGTAGAAGTGCAGGGGCAACATCGTTGAGGTGACAGTGGGTGGCCTACCTGTTTGTGTCCTTAGGTTTTCCCCTTGGAGAGGTTTGGACTTTTCCTCTAGGGAGGATCCGAGAGATAACAAGGTACACAACTTAAGTTGGTACTTCCCCCTTTGGCCTATATGTTGAGGCAAAAACACATGAAAAAAAGTTAATTCGCCCTAGCCTCCTAATATCCTTGTTCACATGTGATAACCTTTTCATGATAAATCTTTATCCTTTGACCCAAGTTTTGAAGATTTATTTGGTCTTCATGTTTGACTCGGAGCTTCTTATCCATGCATCATAGGGTTTTAGCCCTCCACCTCATCCACCCTATCCACTTATGCACACATCCCTATGAGGTGCACTCCACTATGAAGACTTATCCACTTCTCGTATAACTTTGTTCACACCTTCCACACATGTAAGTGACTAGTGATGGTTTGACTTGGTCAAAGGGCACACATTTTGAAGAGATCTCATGGATTTGATTAAGACCCATTTGCACAAGTGTCAAGGGAACCCCTTCTAGTTTGAGAATTTGAAGGTTGATTTGGTAAAAGTAGACACGAATGCACATTCTTCAAGGGACACTCATTCTCTCTCTTCTAGAATTCATGCATGGTGAAGGTTAAAATGTGAACACAAAGCACAATTCTATGTGTTTATTTTGGTCAAAGTGGTCCACAAGGCACAAGTACCAAGGTCACACTTGCTAAAGGATTATTTTAGAATTTTCTTAATCAAAGGGCTTCTAGAAACAACACTCAAGCATTACACTTGGCATTGGCATACATTTCTAGAAGAGCGCCCTCATAAAGGAGGCTTTACACATGGAAAACCACTCATTTTCTTGGAAATCCGCCCCATCAAGTAATATTATTATTTGGAGGTGGTTATTTCTAGGAAAGCGCCCTCATCATGGAGTTTTACACTTGGCATTTGTTATCGCCCAAACTAGCAACCTTTGTAGGAATGCTTTTGGGGATAAGCACAACACGGGAAATGCACCACTATCACCTTAGCATAATCTCCCCTTCACTTTAGGTCAGCTCCTTTAAGCCACGACAGATATCCCAATCCTTGGAAACAAACCTATATAGTACCCTTTGATACAGTTCACTTCAAACTACACACCTCGGTATACGTTAGATAGACCAATGTCAAAGTAGCCAAATGACTTAAGAATATTCAACAAAGTGTTAGGGAAAAAACTACTACAATATAAAGAGGGTTAGGAGCTAATTATGAGAATGTTGAGATATGAAATAAATATGCTACAACAAAAATACAAATCAGCACTATGATTTCACTCTTCGAATGAGAAAACATGTACCTTTTACTGCACAAAAGTGAGATCTAATTGCATAAATCAAGAACAAATGATATACCTGAGTTACCCCTTAATTATATGTTGCAAATTGGACCAACTTGCTGCTGTCCAACAATTCTAGAATCTGAAATATGATAATAATAAAAAAACGCAAAAAATGCATATTTTGAGTGAGGAAAAGCACCCCAAGAGTGCCTAAAAGAACTTAGAATGATGAACCTTGGGTACTTTAACTAGGGCAATGAATAAACTATACAAAAACAATCCAACAATGATTAATTGTAAGTAGAAATGAATAATAATCATGCAATTGGCTCAAACTTCCAAAGAGAGGTGGTGAATCCACCTAAGATTTCACCAGAAACCTCCAAAATGAAATATAACAACCATAAAGCACTTAGGAGATGAATTTCCCTATTAGAATGTGTTAGATATATTTTATAAACAATCCACAAGTGAAATGGGGTTAGAATGCACATTTTAGGGTAAAACCCTAGCTTAGGGTTTCACCAATTCTGGTTTTTATTGTTGTAATTTAATTTTCAGAATTAGTAAACCTTTTAGATCAACCACAAAATGTTAGATAAAACCTTAGAGCACAGTACCAATAGGGTCGATTTGCCTCCTTAGGGTTAGATATCAACAATGAAGCATAAACCCTTGGATGAAAATGTCTAGAAAATGAAACTAAACCATTAGCTTTGCACTAGACAAATAAATAAATATTTTGACAGTATATCTTTTATATTTTTGTATTTTTGTATTTTATATGACATAAAAATTAAGAGTTGAATTTTTAAGGTTTTGTGGTTGGTTGTTGGGAGTTAAGTTTAGTGTCTTGTCTCCACTTAAGGGCTTATGGGGTCAAGAAGTATGCCCCTCTAAGAATTGGTTATCCAATGTTTATGGATTAAAATGAGAGATTGGAGCTTCAAAACTAGTAGTCCCTTATCTAATCAAAACAAACCATGAAAACCAAGGCCCTACGAGAAGAGYTTCCTCAAGGGAAAAGCCTTCACCATCAAGATCAACAAAAGACTTGAAAGAATACTCAAAACCCTTGCCAATGAGTATAAAACTAAACAAGACAAGAGATAAGCACTTACCAAATCATTTTAGGGAAGATGGAAGAGATACAAGCCCTAGACGTCCTCCCTCTAAGTAGTTGATAACTCCTCAAATGGATCGATCTTCCTAGTTTCAGTAGAATCTTGAACATTCACAACAAGATTTTAAAAATACCTTGAAGAAAGAAAGAGCTCCAAGAATTGACACCAAGAAACACCAAGTAAAAGATCTTTTATTAATGGCTTCAAATGATCTCCAACAATTCACAACAGTTTGGAATGAAAGGAGTGCCTTTATTTATAGATGAAGCTCACAACTCCTTCCCATTCTTTATTCCCCAAAATTAGGTTAAGGAATAAAGAAAAAGTGACCTGTCATCCACACAACTTGGAGACTAAGTCAAAAAATACAATTAAATGATTTTTTACATGTTTAAAACCCTCACAAAGGGGTGATGTCAAGCTTCTAGGCGGGCCGATTTGGCTCCAAGGTCTAATGTTCCTCTTGAAAAGGATTAGGGGGGCTTCAAAAACATGGCAAGGAATATTCCTTGGCCACCCTAGCTCCAACGTCCACCTCTAATAAAGGGGATGGCCTCACCCCAAGTCAAATAAAAACCCTCTAAGTGGACGACTTCTTCAATTTGTTCAACAAGTCATCAAGAGGTGATCAAAATCCCATCCACGTCACAAGGGAGGAGTTGCATGTCATCTCCTCCAAGTAAAAGGCACTTTAGTGACCTCCACATCATCCAAGTGGCTCAAATAAAACCCCACGACTGTCATAAAGTGCCCCAAGTGAGGTCAGCCCTCCTTTAGTGAGAAAAATACTTTTAAAAAGTGCCAAAGGAGGGGGGCGTTCTAGCATTTGACACATGGAAAGTGTAGAGGGGATCCATGAGGAGGAAAATAGTCTGCACATGCCTAGGAGAGTGTGACAAATGCCTCAAAATCCGTGATATGCCTCGAAACCCATGAGACTACCTCGATAAATGTGAAACTAGATAATCATGTGCAAAATCATCTCAAGGGCCCATGTCTAAAGTGTGGTACATACATCCACACAGCTTGGAGACTAAGTCAAAAAATACAATTAAATGATTTTTTACATGCTTAAAACCCTCACAAAGGGGTGACATCAAGCTTCTAGGCGGGTTGATTTGGCTCGAAGGTCTAACGTTCCTCCTGAAAAGGATTTGGGGGGCCTCAAAAGCGTGGCAAGGAATATTCCTTGGCCACCCTAGCTCCAACGTCCACCTCTAAGAAAGGAGATGGACTCACCCCAAGTCAAATAAAACCCTCTAAGTGGACGACTTCTTCAATTTGTTCTACAAGTCATCAAGAGGTGATCAAAATCCCATCCACATCACAAGGGATGAGTTGCATGTCATCTCCTCCAAGTAAAAGTCACTTTAGTGACCTCCACATCATCCAAGTGGCTCAAATAAAACCCCACGATTGTCATAAAATGCCCCAAATGAGGTCAGCCCTCCTTTAGTGAGAAAAATACTTTTAAAAAGTGCCAAAGGACGGGGGGCGTTCTAGCATTTGATATATGGAAATTGTAGAGGGGATCCATGTGGAGGTAAATAGCATGCATGTGCCTAGGAGAGTGTGACAAATGCCTCAAAATACGTGATATGCCTCGAAACCTGTGAGACTACCTTGATAAATGTGAAACTAGATAATCATGTGCAGAATCATCTCAAGGGCCCATGTCCAAAGTGTGGTACATACATAAGAAAGAGAGGGTCCATGCAAGGTAAAATAAGGTATGCCATGTTGATGATTACAGCTGCGTGAGACATCCTCCAGGACACAGACTAGGTGATTCGGCCTGTGAGAGAGCCCATGAGTTGGGTGTGCCCATGAGATCGGTGTGTAGTTCCTCTCTCAGACTGAGATGGAACGTTGTGTGCCCATGTGTGGGGAGGATGCCCATGAGATGGGTGTGTCATTTGAGATGAAACGATGTGTGCCCCTGAGAGGGGTGAAGGTGCCCATGAGATGGGTGTATTGTTCTCCTTTGTGTAGAGAGTTGAGACGATGTGGTACTCCAGATGATTCTCCTGTGAGACTCAGTGAGATAGATATTTGTTGAGTAGGATGTCCCTGTGGCTGAGCACAGGTGGACATGACCCTAGTGGCTGAGCACTAGTGAGTGTGTGTCTAGATGATTCTCATGTGAGACTCAGTGAGATAGAGATCTGTTGAGTTAGAAGTCCCTATGGCTAAGCACAGGTGGACGTGCCCCTAGTGGTTGAGCACTAGTGGGTGCATGAGATCGCTTGCTATATTGTCTAAGAGTTAGATTTACCTGTAACCCTAAATGTGATGTAAAGGGTACAGGTCAGCCCCACCATAAAGTGAAAGATAATTAATGTAAAAGATAATTAATATGGTAATTATTAATTATATTCTGAGTTATTGAGGTTGGCCATGTTGTGCCAATAGACACCACTTTTGATGTGTCCAATCTAGTATAAAGAAAGGTGATTTCCCCATTGAGGAAACATAACATACATGTGATTTTGGAAATTTCAACAAGTACATATTCTAGTGCTGAAGTGCGCACCTCTCTTGGGTGCTAGCCTTCTTCGTTTTTTAGAGCACCCTTTTGTGTGTCAGGTCTATGGTGTGGGAGGTCTTTCTCTTGAGAATATAGCAAATGATTGTTGGGTTTTCTTCCCTTGTTGAGAAGGGTTTCCCAGGATATTTCTTGTGTTCTTGTGCATGGCATTTCTTCTTATGATCTTGGTTATTGCAACAATTGTTAATGGTGTAGTTGCATTTGTCTATGGTTCAAGTAAATGCTAAAAATGAATTAAACTTCATGCTTGAGCCTAGCATAGTGAAAATTCAACATGGTATCAGAGCTTAGGTCTTGAAGAACCCATTGCATAAGCATCTACTAGTCATCCTCTCACTTCTGCAGAACCATACGACCCTCCTAGGGTTTCCAGAAAATTCGTACGACCCTCCTTTTCTGAGAAATTTCAGTACCTTAAACTTGGACGTTGGGGCTAAAAATTGTATGGGAGTGTACGACCTCCCTCGGCGCACCTCCAATAAGTTTTAGATTGCATTTCCGAGCATTTTGGATTTTTGGCCCTAGGGTTTCACAATTTTCTGCAAAAATTTCAGAATTAGGGTTTCTGCAACTCAWTGAAGGAGCTTCTCARCTCACCAGTGTTCTTCTGACTTTCAAGGCTTATTGTTGGCATTCATAAACCCAACAAAACCTAAGGTTGCTAGCCTAGCCTAGCCGTTAGGTTTTCTAGCCCAATTGGCAAGGGTTTGTGAAGAATCTAAAATATGATGAACAAAACTATGATGGAAGATAAGCTTGATGGATCAAGCAAATACAATTCCTGTAAGCCAAGACTTCAGAGAGATGAAGACATCAAAGAAGAAGCATTCTTATTCATTTCAGCACTCGCAGGTATGGTTCCTACTAATGATGATACTTGGTTAATTGACAATGGTGCCTCCAGGCACATGACTGGTTTTAGAGATCACCTGACTAATCTTGTTGAGAAAGAGACCAATCTACATGTTTTCCTTGGAGACGATGCCAAATATAATGTGAAAGGAGTTGGAACTTCTACCTTCCAACTTCAGCTAAGTGAAGTACTATATGTACCTGGGATGAAGAGGAACATTGTATCCATTTCTGCCTTAGAAGACAAAGGCTACAAGGTTACCTTTTCTGAAGGAAAAGTTCTTGCATGGCACAAGGACTCACATATAAATTTTGCTAAAGTAATTGGTGTTCGAGAAAGAAGCTTATACAGATTGACCATTAGACCAGTCTAGGCCCTGTTACATGATACTATCACCTTGAGTGAGCTATGGCATAGGAGACTTACTCACATTCATTATAGAGCTCTTCCAGCTCTAGGGAAAACAGTAACAGGCCTTCCAGAGATACAGATTCAGCGTAAAGGTGTTTGCAGAGGTTGTGCCCTTGGCAAGAATGTTAAAGGGTCCTTCTTGAGCAGTAACAATAGATCCAAGGAAATCTTGGACTTGATACATTCAGATGTGTGTGGTCCAATGATTGTTGCCTCCCTGAATGGATATTTGTACTATGTACTCTTCATAGATGATCACTCTTGGAAACCTTGGATTTGCTTTCTGAAGAACAAGGATGGAGTCCTTACAAAATTTAAAGAATTCAAAGCTCAAGTTGAGAACCTGACCGGAAGAAAGATCAAGGTACTAAGAATAGATAATGGAGGAGAATACACCTCCAAGGATTTCAGCAATTTCTGTATTGAAGTAGGGATCAAGAGGGAGTACACAGTTTCTTACAACCCTCAGCAAAATGGGGTTGCAGAGAGGAATAACAAAACCATCATCGAGGCAACCAAAGCGATGATACATGATCAGAGTCTACCTATGACTCTGTGGGCAGAAGCATGCATGACAACAATATATGTTTAGAACATGAGTCCTCACCAAATTTTGAAGAACATAACTCTCGAAGAAACCTTCACCAGAGTGAAACCAGAGATTGAACACTTCAGGATATTTGGGTGCCCAATATATTTTCATGTACCCAAAGAGAAGAGATCCAAGCTAGACCCTTCAAAAAGAAAGGGTACATTTGTGGGATACAATGAATCTTCGAAGGCATATCGGATCTACATCCCTAGTCAGAGGCAGATTGAGATAAGCAAAGATGTTATCTTTGAAGAAGAGATAGTCTTTCAAAGATCTAGAGAATCTCAGATGGAGATCGACGATGAGATAGTACCTTCTCCCCCTTAAGCAGTTCAGAGGGAGACATACATTATTCCAGTTGATCCAGTTGTTCCAGCTGATCCAATTGCTCCAGTTGATATACCCAGAGATATTGCAGTAGGGAATAAAAGGCATGCCTGGGCTCGATAAACTCTACAGGAGGCAAAGGGACATGCAACCCCTCAAGGCACATCCCGAGAGAGCAAGAGACCAAAGAGACTTTTGAGCTACACTTCAGCCATGAGCCACATCATTGTTTATGAGCCTTCTTGTCATGGAGAAGCGACATGTGAGTAGGTATGGCAAGATGCCATGACAGAAGAATATCGGTCTATCTTGAAGAATGATGTATGGGATATTGTTCTGAGACCAGAAGGGAAATATGTAGTGACTTCCAAGTGGATCTATAAGATCAAGCATGCAGCTGATGGAAGTATCGAGAAATACAAAGCGAGATTTGTAGCCAGAGGATTCTCACAAGTAGAGGGAGTTGACTATGATGAGACATTTGCTCCAGTAGCCTGATACACTTCCATCTATACTATCATTGCACTAGCTGCATCCATGGGTTGGAAACTACATCAGATGGATATAAAGAAAGCCTTTCTCAATGGTGAGATTGAGGAAGAAGTTTATATCAAGCAGCCAGAAGGATTCATGATACACAACGAGAAATCTCATGTGTGTGGGTTGAAGAAAGCCTTGTATGGACTAAAGCAAGCACCTCGTGCTTGGTATGATAAAATGGATGGATTCTTGATGAGTTTGGGCTTCCGCAAGAGTGTTGTTGATCCAAATCTATATTATCATATTATTGGTAACGAGTGCTTAATCTTGGTCCTATCTGTGTATGACCTATTCCTCACCAGTTCAGAAAGACTTATTGTTGAATGCAAGCAAGCATTGACTGTTAAATTCGAGATGAAGGATCTAGGTATTATGCACTACTTCTTGGGACTAGAAGTATGGCAGAGGACTAATGAGATTTTCCTGAGTCAAGGAAAATATACAGTGGAGATATTGAGGAAGTTTGGTATGACAGAGTGCAAATCCATGCCTACACCAATGGTGACGGATTTGAAGAAAATGAATGATGCTTCTACTGATTTAGACGAGATTGATCCACATTTGTACTGACAACTGATTGGATCACTGATGTATCTGGTTAACACCAGACCTGATATATGCTATGCAGTGAATGTACTTAGTCAGTTCATGAGTCAGTCGAGACAGACTCACTGGATAGCAGTGAAGCATGTATTGAGATATCTACGAGGCACAGTTGGATATGGCCTGAGATATGCCTCCAGTGTAGACTTGATTTTGCAGGGATATGCCGATGCAGATTGGGTAGGGAGTGCAATGGACTGGAAGAGCACATTCGGTTGTTGTTTTACCTTGGGGTCTACCATGGTTTCCTGGTGCAGTAGGAAACAGATCTCTGTGACCTTGAGTACCACAGAAGCAGAGTATATAACATTGAGTGTGGCAGTCCGCGAAGCAGTGTGGCTTTACAAGCTCATGACGGATTTATTTGATCATGAGATGGATCCTACCATTATTCATTGTGATAACCAAAGTTGTGTGAAGCTCTCTGGGAACCCTGTGTTTCACGATAGATCAAAACACATTGAGATAAAATATCATTATATCAAAGAAATGGTGTAGAGGAAAGCAGTACACATGCAGTACCTTCATACACATGAGCAGATTGCATATATCTTCACCAAACCGCTTGCCAAGACAAAGTTTGAGTACTTCTGTGAGAGACTTGGCCTGGTGGAGAATGACTCCCTAGCTGAGAGGGAGTGTTGATGATTACAGTTGCGTGAGACATCCTCCAGGACACAGACTGAGTGAATTGGCCTGTGAGAGAGCCCATGGGTTGGGTGTGCCCATGAGATGGGTGTGTCATTCCTCTCTCACACTAAGATGGAACAATGTGTGCTCCTATGTGGGGAGGATGCCCATGAGATGAGTGTGTCGTTTGAGATGAAACAATGTGTGCCCCTGAGAGGGGTGAAGGTGCCCATGAGATGGGTGTATTTTTCTCCTTTGTGTAGAGATTTGAGATGATGTGGAACTCCAGATGATTCTCCTGTGAGACTCAGTGAGATAGAGATCTGTTGAGTAGGACGTCCCTGTGGTTGAGCACAGGTGGACGTGACCCTAGTGGCTGAGCACTAGTGAGTGTGTGTCCAGATGATTCTCCTGTGAGACTCGGTGAGATAGAGAATTGTTGAGTTGGGCGTCCCTGTGGCTAAGCACAGATGGACGTGCCCCTAGTGGTTGAGCACTAGTGGGTGTGTGAGATCCCTTGCTATATTGTCTAAGAGTTAGATTTACCTGTAACCATGTTGTCATCCTTATACACACTTGCAAATGTGAGCTAAGTCCTCCTCACTTAGTGTGTCCTCGGAGGCACAATGCCTAGGTTCAAAGTCCACGTTGTCATTTTGACTTGAACCTCTTCCGTCTAGGCTAACTCCTAGGGAAGCCAAGGGGGGTAGACACTAATTACTAGATGAGATTAACGTTTAATGTTCTAGGAGTTGGTTTTAATTGGTTAAATGGTCAGGGCAGTGTTGCCAGAAGCGGGAGCATCGGAAGCATCATTTTCCAAAAATCCTCAGAAGCGAAGCGTCCGGGAAGCGTCTGTTATATATATATATATATAATTTTTTTATATATATTGCATTTATATTCAAAAAAATATATAGAAAGACAAATTAGCTGCAAACTATATGAAAACATGCATATTTGTACATCAATATAGATAGAAATGGCATCCATACTACATAGTTCATCAATGATTAATCATTCGAGCATCAACCATCTAGATTATA
>JASDQU010338037.1:0-12545 GCA_032191745.1 Picea mariana
CAACCCCATTGGGCCCTAAGCCCTTCCCCTCTATTTCCTGCAAAAGTTTCTCTGCCTCACACAGTCTGCCCGCTTTGCAGAGGCCGTGTATGAGTGAACTAAATGTATATAAATCCGGTTTGAGACCTCTTGCCAGCATTTCGTCTTTTAACTTGAAAGCTTCTTCAATCTCCTCTTCCTTCACGTACCCATGAATCAGGTCAGTGTAAATAACATTATCAGGCACCAATCCAACCTCAAACATCTCTCGGATGATCTCTTTTGCCTCATTTATCTTGCCCTCCTTACACAGGCCATTGACGATGGCACCATAAGTAAAAACGTCAGCGATCAAGCCCTTCCGAGACATTGCATCTTTGATCTCAAAAGCTTCCCTGAGGTTACCTTTCCTGCAATGCCCATGAATCAGTGTATTATAACAAACAGCATTAGGCACACATCCTTGTTTATGCATCTCGGCTAAAATCCCATTTGCCTGGTGCAACTTCCCTTCAGTGCAACACAAGTGAATCATCATACTATAACAATAAACATCAAGAACAATTCCACTCTCAACCATGCTATAATACACTCTCCAGCCCACATTTCTCCAGTTTTTCTTCAAAAGAACCTTCAGAAGACTACTGCAGGACCTTATACCCACCCTGAAATCATTTTTGAGTATCCTATGAAAAGCATCGGCAGCCTCCAAAACCATGCCAGACTCCACATAGGCTTCAAGTAAAGCTTCAAATACTACAACAGATGACTTGCAGTCTTTTCTACATTTTTTACTAAGAGCATCCACCACTTCATTAACATGGATTTGTGAGCTGTTTTTGTTTTTGGTTCCGATTAAACTCATGGTCATGCTATTCAGAGTTCTAAACATGTTTGCATTTGCTAACATTGGAAGGAGAATGCAATAGGAATTGAGCGTATGAGCATAACCCAGTTCTTTTTCTGACCATGTGAAGAATCTAAGGGCGGATTTCGCATCATTGCTTACCTCATTCTTGATCAAAATTCGTTCTATTCGCTCTGGGTTGAGGTTGTGGGCGATTCCTGAAGCTCTGAGAAGGGAATACCAGAGTGGTTTTGTGAGCATCTTGTATATTCTCTCTGCAAATTTGTCAGCTGGATCTCCATGTAGGGTTTGAGGGATGCTAGAAAACAGCAAGTTAGTTATTCCAGTGCATTTTATACCTTTCCTGGGTTCATGGATTTTCAACATATCTTCCTGTTCTGCAAGCTTTGTACCTTCAAAAATGCCTGAAGGATTGGTTCAGTGACATCAATGAAATATGTTTTAATTGAACCGCGCCTGCCGTAGGAGAGATTATTAGTTTCCGATGGAAGAATTTTCCGAATTAATATTTTCATATAAGCGAATTAAAAAAAAATGATATTTTAAGAATGAAAATTACTTTTAAATTTTTTATAATGAAAATTACTTTTAAATTTTTTATAATGAAAATTACTTTTAAATTTTTTATAATGAAAATCTTACTTTTCTATGTATTAGAAGACAACGATGTGAATAATATCGAGGGGTTTCCGATATCTTAATTAAAAAATAAATTATACATTTCTAAAATTATGTTAATTTGTATAAAAAGATATTGAGATTATTTTTAGGTAAACGGTTATTTTGTAATTGGGTTGCAATGTTTCAGCTCCGGAATGTTGAGAAACTTGCACACATTAGTTCGCCTCTAGTAGACCAGTCGTCCTCTTTTGATTGGTTTGGTAGCAGGGATTTGGGGCTCAAAGGTGATCTGGACAGGGAATGGAAACTATTTAGAGCGGCTCTTATTGATTCGGGCACTATTTCACACAAAAAAAAGATAGTTTAAGGTGGGTGGGGTGCATGCGTTCCTACAATTAATAATTTTTATTTTACTATCATTGAATCAAAAAATTTAAACAAGGTGGAGCCCTGGCAAAAATCTATCTAGAATTGGAAGGTGCTTTTAAAGATTAAACTGTCTCTGTGGCTAGCAATGAAAGTAAAAATTATATTATTCTGACTTGGGAGTCTTTACAAAGAAGGGGTTGGGAAGGCCTTGGGAGATGTCCTCTTTGTAGGGTGGATTCAGAAGCTATTATCCATCTTTTTATTCCCTGTACATTTGTTCGACAGGTTTGGGATACATTGGTACTTGCGTGTAACCTTAAGTGTGGTTGGTTTGGCACTAATCTGGCGGAAGACATAAAATTTTGGATTGAGGACACTTTGGCCTCCCCTCAATTTCCAGCTTATGTCTGTTGGAATATTTGGCATGAAAGAAATAAAGCACTCTTTGAAGATTCCTGCCCTTCTGTTTTGACTGTGATTTACAAGACGGAGGCTCTTCTTAGTTTTAAATCCACAGATAAAAAAGATAAGATTCCTCGAGATATTTTGATTATACACAATAGTGTTGATGCATTAGCTTGGTTTGATAGGTCAGCTCAGAAGGAGGGCAACAAGTGTGGCACTGGTGGGATCATAAAAACCTCTAAAGCTGAAGAGTATAAGCGGACATTTAATTGTGGTAATGGAACAAACACCAAAGCTGAGCTTCTCAGCATGTGGGCAACCTTCATGCTAGCAAAAAAACTAAATATTTCGAGTATCCAGGTAATGCGAGATTCAAAAGTTGTTATAGATTGGCTATTGAACAAAGTCAGACTCAAGGTTGCAGCTTTGGAAGGGTGGAAAATTAGGATAAAAGAACTAACAAGCTCTTTCGGGTCTATAAAATATCAGCGTATTTTCAGGGATTTCAATGTGGAAGTTGATAAACAGTGTAAGTTGGCACTGGAAGTTAGTGAGGGTTATATTTACTATCATCAATGGATCAGTGGAGCAGAGGGGCCTAGAAAGCAAATCAGGGTCCACTAGAACATTGGAGAGTTCTGTTTCTGTTCTTTTTTTTGGTTTTTTAGATATTAAGTACTGCCTTTGATGGGATATTTGGTTTTGATGTATAGTAAATCAGCTTATATATTACTTCATATTCTAGTTTGAATCTCAGTTGGCGAGAACTATTCTTTGTTATGAACTTTGTATTGGATCTTTTTTCCATTTGGGAATCTTTTGGAAAAGATGATGTAGAAGGAATCTCTTTTTTGAAGAGATTCAAGAAGAAAAAATATTATATGTTTAATATAATTGGGCAAATTTTTTCCTGGAAAAAGTTTTATGCATATATGGGATTGATGGTATGAAGTTATCAATAATACATGTTTTTTATTCTAATAATCTTATTGATGATTGGATAGAGATATTAGGTATTTAGTGGAGATTGTTTACTATTGAAATTGTTTTTTTGGTTTTGGAATATGATCTTAAATTATTTATGATTGGTTAGGAGTTTATTTTCCTCGGATGTAAGAAGATATGTTAATAGCCAATACCCAAAGGCATATGGTAGGAATATAAATCTACCTCTATACAGACCACCAATGGTGACCAAATTTTATTTACACAATAATGTAACTGAATATTGAGGTCTTGAAATTATATCAATAAAGGTTAAGTTGGTAGCCCTCGGTTTTGTAAACTTTTCCTTACTTTAAAGTTCCCAAAAAATAAGAGGACATCAAAACAATATAGTAAAATGCATATCTAACCTAATCTAATAACCATTAATTCCCCATATATAAAAAGAACAATACAGTAAAATGCATCCCTGTCATTTGAGGAGCCTTTCCCAATTTATTTTTCTCTACTTCTAAATGAATCGATGTTTACTTTCTTGATCATTTTTTCATATCAAAATCTGGTTCCATCTCTTTGATGTATGCATGTTGTGTATTGCATAACTTTTGTAGTGGGCATGTTATGGTATCATGAATACCTAGAAGTAGATTTAGCTTGACACATTAGGTTTTACATTCTCATCCTAGAATGTGCAAGTCATGTACTTTTGCAAGGTTTGAACCTACTTCAATGCTTTGGGCTTATTATCTGTCTCTTCCACATCAATCTTTGTTTGGTGGTTAGGCGTATTCATCGTTGTATGATTATGTTATTTTTTTTTAGATTTTAAGCCTCATAAATACTTGATATTTGGTTTAGTTGCATTTTGTAGTTCTGAGAATAAGTGACAACACAATGAGACATGGTAAGTTCACTATATGGAACACTTTCAAGAAGAGGTGCAAGGCCATCATAATTTCAGTGAATTTCATGATACTTTTCACCATATGCGTTGCAAGTGGAATCTCAATGGAATGCCTGATCCAAGTGGATATTGTTGGCCAACCACCTGTTCCAATTGGCTCCTCTTATCAGTTTTTAGTTCGCCACGTTTTTTCTGTGATTCTTTGTAATTATGGGTTCTACACTTTCAGAGCTATCTGAAGCACTACACATCTTTCAGATGGAGATTGGTGGCTTCCCACCAAATCCAACTGGCTTATTTTGGGATTTTTTATGTCAGTACATCTTTTTGTACTTCTAGGGTCGTTTTGGGGCCCTAAAAAGTGTTTTTTTTGCTTGCCACAGTCAAACTATAGACAAAGTTAGAGTTTGACAACATAATGTTTAGTTCTCGAAAAGACCTTTCCAATGGGCTATCACATGCCTAAAACGAAGGTCATATGCAAAAGTTACGACCCCGAGAAGTTGAGGTACTAACTTACCCATCAGGGCCCACTTAACTTTTGGTGTTTCATCTCCTAGGGTTAGGTTTTTGGATGTCTAACATTTTGGAATTCATGAGTAATGTTAAAAAGTCCTTTGGAGCCTCATTGTAATCATTCTTCTCAGATGAATGCGCATAGTAGCCACATCTCTTCTTAGGGATAGCTACCACCATTCGAGCAAGTTGTTTTCAATTCTGCAGTTTTACAATTTCAACTTATTTTATTTATTCAATAGAATTTATTATTCACTGAAGATTTTTTGTTGTTCTTTGCATCTTTGTGTTATTGTATTCAGTTTGTTATTCATTTTGTTCTGCTCATAAATACGGATTAGTGGTATTAGAGTGGTATGTTCTTCGTTTATTTTTCTTTATGCATGTCCCCGACAAGATTTGGGTACAATAAGTTGGGACTTGAATCAATTGATCATTTTCAAAATCAATCGCGTCGAGCCCGAAAACAACCCAAGGGGGATGAAAAGAAAGATGATGGAGCAGGAGATCCTTTTAAACTATTGCTCAAGGAAGCCCTTGCATGACAAAGGAACGAAATGATGGACAACTTTGCACAGATCCTTCGGCAGTTGCCCACAGGAGACGCATCTTCATCAAGCATCCATGCAACCCCCTTCAAGCTACAGGTAAATTTTGATATTCCATTATTTAAAGGATTGATAGATGTAGATGTTGTAGACAAATGGATGAATCTGCTCGAAGGGTATTTTTCGATCCACAATTTTTCCAATAGGGAAAAGATTACTTTTGCACTCCTCAAGGTCGTCCCCCATGTTAAGGACTAGTGGGATACTTACTTTGAGCAAAGGGCCATAGAGTAATCTATAATATTCGTGGTCGCCCCCACATGGGATTCCTTCAGGGATGCCATTAAAGAACAATACTACCCAGTTGGAAGCTACGAGGACTAGTGCAAAAGATGGACCACCCTGCGTCGGGAAAGGGACCAGACAATACCATATTTCACCAATATTTTCCATACCCTATGCACCAAATTGAGTATCAAAAACTCAAAACGACATCTGGTGCTCGATACCGCGATTGTCTGCATAGATACATTCAAACATAAATGTAGTTTCTGGACATCGCATCATTGGGTACGACTTATAGGTATGTTGTCAAGATTGAGCAGAAATTTAAGAAGAAGAGGCGAGAGTCCTCACAGCTGAAGCAAGGCAACGACGACCCCAACCCACAAAACAAGGTACATAGCAAAGATGGCCACTCTCGAGACAACCAGTCCAAGTTGCAACACAAGAAGGGTGATGAGAAGTTGAAGAAGGACATGGGAAAATGGTGTGAATACAATAAAATCCCTTGGCACGACACCGAAGAATGTCGCTCCAAGTAGTCACTGGTGGTCGAGCTGAAAGATTTCGAGTCAGAGGTAGATTCTAACTTTGAATCAAATCCGGAAGGAGGGAAGCGAATTATCAATGTCGAACCCAGTGCCACTATCACTACTAGCAAAGTCCAGCTAAGTGAACTAGAGGAACTAGTGGAAGGGGAACACCTCTTTCACTCACAGATGTGGGTTAAGGGGGCTCCACTTCATTTTGTTGTCGATAGCAGTAGTCATAAGAACTTGATCTCAGCAGAGGTCCTCAAGCAGTTGGATCTACCGACGACACCGCACCCACAACCCTACACCATTGGTTGGCTTCTCCAAGGAAGAGATCTTTGCCTCAGCCAACAGTGTCATCTTCCCTACGACATCAAGCCTTTCAAAGATGAGGTATTGTGTGATATTGCTCACCTTGAATTTTGTGATGTTCTTTTAAGACAACCATATTTGCGGAAGTGACCTGTTGTGTATGAGTCTATACCCTGCAATGTTATTATTACTTTGGGTAGACAATTGTACAGGATACTAGAGGTAGCGCCACCTACCATTATTTCATTAATCTATGCTAAGAAATGCAGTAAGTTCATTTCACAGACTGGGAAGTTCGTCTTCTTTGTGATCCGTTATCACAGTAAGCAGAAGGTTGTCGCCACAACCATTGCCCCTACACAGAGCCTCTCTTTGCAGCAGAAGCAAGTGGATGGGATCGTGGAAGAGTACATAGACATCTTCTCCTCACCCATGGAGGTACTGACGCATTGCCAAGTCAAGCATTCAATTGATCTAATCCTTAGTGCACGTCTTACTAATGGGCCAGTCTATTGTCGCCCGTTGATGGAAAATGACGAAATCAAGCGTCAAATGCAAGAGTAGCTTCAAAAGGGGCACATCAGACACATCTCCTCCCCTTGTGGAAGCATGATTGCACTAGTGCAGAAGAAAGACGAGATCTGGCGACTCTGCATTGATTACAGAGCATTAAACAAAATCACAGTCAAGAACTGGTACCCAATTCCCCTAATTGATGACCTTCTTGACCTTCTTGTCTTCTATGTATTAGAAGACAATGATGTGAATAATAACAAGGGGTTTCAGATATCTTAATTTAAAAATAAATTATACATTTATAAAATTATGTTAATTTTTATAAAAATGTATTGAGATTATTTTTAGGTAAACAGTTATTTTGTAATTGGGTTGCAATGTTTCAAGATTTATGTATGCATGGAATCGATGGTAAGAAGTTATCGATAATACATGGATTTTTTTCTAATAATCATATTGATGATTGGATATAGATATTAGTTATTTAGTGGACATTGCTCAGTGTTGAAATTGTTTTTTGGTCTTGGAATATGACCTTAAATTACTTATGATTGGTTAAGAGTTCATTTTCCTTGGATGTAAGAAGATAGGTTAATAGCCCAATACTCAAAGGTATATGGTAGGAATATAAATCTACCCCTATACAGACCACCAACGGATTATCATCAATTACCAAATTTTATTTACACAATAATGTGACTAAATATTGAGTTCTTGAAATTATATCAATAAAGGTTAAGTTGGTAGCCCTCAATTTTGTAAGCTTTTATTTACTTTAAAGTTTCCAAAAAATAAAAGGACATCAAAACAATATAGTAAAATGCATATCTAACCTAATCTAATAACCATTAATTCCCCATGTATAAAAAGAACAATACGGTAAAATGCATCCTTGTCATTTGAGGAGTATTTCCCAATTACTTTTTCTCTACTTCTAAATGAATCGATGTTTACTTTCTTGATCATTTTTTCATATCAAAATTTGGTTCCATCTCTTTGATGTATGCATGTTGTGTATTGCATAACTTTAGTAGTGGGCATGTTAAGGTATCATGAATACCTAGAAGTCGATATAGCTTGACACATTAGGTTTTACATTCTCATCCTAGAATGTACAAGTCATGTGCTTTTGCAAGGTTTGAACCTGCTTCAATGCTTTGGCAAGCTTATTATTTGTCTCCTCCACATCAATCTTTGTTCGGTGGTTACGCGTATTAATCGTTGTATGATTACATTATTTATTTTTAGATGTTAAGCCTCATAACTAGTTGATATTTGGTTTAGTTGCATTTTGAAGTTATGACAATAAGTGACAACATAATGAGGCATTGTAAGTTCACTATATGGAACACTTTCAAGAAGAGGTGCAAGGCCATCATAATTTCAGTTAATTTCATGATACTTTTCACCATATGTGTTGCAAGTGGAATCTCAATGGCATGCCTGATCCAAGAGCATATTGGTGGCCAACCACCTATTCCAACTGGCTCCTCTTGACAGTTTCTAGTTTGACACGTTCTTCTGTAATTCTTTGTAATTGTGGGTTCTACACTTTCAAGGCTATCTAAAGCCCTACACAGCTTCCAGGTGGATATTGGTGGCCACCCACCTAATCCAACTAGCTTATTTTGGAAGTTTTCATGTCAATACATCTTTATGTACTTCCAGGGCCGTTTTGGGGCCCTAAACTGTGTTTTTTTGGCTTGTCACAGTCAAACTGTAGACAAAGGTAGAGTTTGATGACAGAATTTGTATCTCTCAAAACGACCTTTCCAACGGGCTATTACGCGCCTAAAAAGGAGGTCGTGTGAAAAAGTTACGACCCCGGGAAATTGAGGTACAAACTTACCCATAAAGGCCCACATAACTTTTGGTGTTTCATCTCCTAGGGTTCGGTTTTTGGATGTCTAGGGTTTTGGAATTCATGAGTAATTTTAAAGAGACCTCTGGAGCCTCATTGTAATCATTATGCTCAGACGGATGTGCATAGCAGCCACATCTCTTCTCAGAGATAGCTACCACCATTCGAGCAAGTTGTTTTCAGTTCTACAGTTTTACAATTTCAGTCTATTTTATTTATTCAATAGAAGTTGTTGTTCACTGGAGATCTATTGTTTTTCTCCATATCTCTGTGTTATTGTATTCAATCTGTTATTCATTTTGTTTTACTCATAAATCTGGATCAATGGTATCAGAGCGGTCTTCTCTTCATTTATTTTTCTTTGTGCATGTCCCTGACAAGATCCGGGTACAAGACATTGGGACTCGAACCAATTGAGCCTTTGCAAGATTGATCATGCTGAGCCTAACAACGACCCATGGGGGATGAAAAGAAAGATGATGGATCATGAGATCTTTTTAAAATGTTGCTTGAGGAATCCCTTACACGACAAAGGAACAAAATGATGGACAACTTTGCATAGATGCTTCGGCGGCTGCCCACAAGAGACGCATCTTCATCAAGTGGTCATGCAACCCCCTTCAAGGTACAGGTAAATTTTGATATTCCATTATTTGAATGACTGATAGATGCAGATGTTGTAGACAAATGGTTGAATCTGCTTGAAGGGTATTTTTCGGTCCACAATTTTTTCGATAGGGAAAAGATTACTTTTTCACTCCTCAAGGTCATCCCCCATGTTAAGGACTGGTGGGATACTTACTCTAAGAAAAGGGCTATAGAGGAATCTTCAATATTTTTAGTCGCCCCCACGTCGCACTCCTTCAGGGATGCCATTAAAGAACAATTATACCATGTTGGAAGCTATGAGGACCAATACACAAGATGGACCACCCTGTGTCAGGAAAGGGACCAGACAATACTAGATTTCACCAATATTTTCTATACCCTGTGCACCAAATTGGGTATCAAAGACTTAGAATGACATCTGGTGATCAAATACTTCGATTATCTACATAGACACATTCAAACAGAAATGGAGTTTCTGGATATCACATCATTGGGTACACAGATTATAGATATGTTGTCAAGATCAAGCAGAAATTTAAGCATGAGAGGCAAGATTCTGGATCTGCAAAATCCTCACAGCTGAAGCATGACAAAGGCAACCGCAACCCACAAAACAAGGGACAGATAAAAAATGGCCACTCTCAGGACAACCAGTCCAAGCCACAACACAAGAAGGGTGTTAAGCCCTAAATAGTGGCTCATTACCCCTTAATTGGGGCATATTACATTAGCAATGTTATTTTATTTATGCCGTCTTTAGTCCATTAGTTGTAATTGTACCTCTTAGTCTCCTATATATACCAAGGAGACATTTTCATTTGGAATCATCTTGTATTTGAACATTTATGTGGGCATAAGGAGGTTGCCCCCTCGAAGAGGCTTNAGGCTATATTGATATTTGGTACCCAACATATGGTATCAGAGCTCAAGGTCTTGGGGTTTCGCTGCTACATCTGAGACACCTTGGAATTTTCACTATAACTTTTTTTCTACAACGATTCAGAAGGAACGGCTTGGAGGATATTTAGTAGACGGATCAAGGTACACTGGGTTAAAATTTAAGCTCCCGAGGCCTTATACTTTCAGAGATACAACCTTTCCAAGATAGGGTTCTGGAATCATCCTAAATTGAGTCATTGCAGAATTTTCGCTATAAAAAATTTTCTGTAATGTTTCAAACCCTAAACTCCAGACGATATTCATAGAAGTTAGTAAGGTATCTGTGGTAACAATTTCAGCTTTTGGGTCATCTTACATTTGTAGATACACCCTGTGGAAGCTAGGGTATCTGATTAGTCCTATTAACTAGTCTCAAGTAGGTGTTCTAGGTAAAACAATCATAACTTCTTCCTAGAGTATCAAAATTGAGTGAGACTAGTTTCATTGGATAGTGGAAAGCCCGTAGTAGTTCTGGTACAAGTTTAAGAATTTTATATCAATTATTTTGTGCAGGGAACGCTATACAAGTGAGATCTCCTGGAAAAGAAAAAAAAAACAACAAGTTGTGGGGAAGGTATCGTAAATTCCACTTGGCACATCCAATTTTGATCAGACCTGTGGTATTGCAGAGAAGAAATATTAGAGACCTACAAAAAAGAAAATTTCATACTCAGAAGGGCCAAAATTTTGGAGATACAATAAAAGTAAGATTGTCTAGCATAACCACCTCAAAATCAAGGTTTAAAGTGATACTTGGCCAACATGCCACCAAAAAAGGGAACTTCTACACCAAATAAGCCTCCAGACAATCCTACTTGGACTCTTGATGAAGGTAAAGAAATGCGTAGGGAAATAAATGATTTACAAAAGAAGATAGTAACAAAAGATGAACTACAAGAGATGGAAGCTAAGTTGGAGGCAATAAATACTAAGATGGATGGTTTAAAAGGGGAGATCATGGAAGGATTGAAAAGTTTCCTAATAGAGAGGACACCTGAAAGTGAAAATGCATCCCATGAAATTCATGATGAGGACACAAGGAAGGTGGATCAAGAATGGAGAAAATCCAACTTTGGGTTGAAGACCAACCACGTTCCTAAGACCGATATGAGGAAGTTTGATGGAAAGGACCCTATCACATGGATACTGCAGATGGAGCAATTCTTTGATCTACATAATGTGCCACATACACAAAAGGTATGAATTGCTTTTTTATATTTAGAACCCAATCAATTTGTATGGTATCAATGGCTTTGTTCTCGCAAATCACTCGTCACTTGGACAATTTTAACGGAAGAAATGATAGCACACTATGAGGATACAAGGAACAATACCTTCTTTGGCCAAATGATAAATCTCAAGCAAAAGGGTTCAGTTACAGAGCACATTGAGAACTTCCAAAGATTGAATATAAAGGTAACAGATATTCCAGATGAGCACTTGATTGATGTATTCATAGGAACTTTAAAGGATAACATTCAACATGAGGTTCGCCTTTGGGAACCCAAATCATTGGAGAATGCATTTAGGGTGGCAAGAAATGTTGAAAGTAAAAATATGGATATGGTTACTAGAAGGACCAATCCTAACATCTATAGAGAGAATAATGATCCTTCTTCTAAAACACCTCAACCTACAAGGTTGACACCTCAACAATCGGAGGAAAGAAAAGCAAAAGATTTATGCTTTAATTGTGATAGAAAGTACAGTAAGGGACATAAGCGCGGTGAGAAAAAAATATTCTACATAGATTGTGAAGAGGAAGAAGAAGAAGAAGAAGAAGAACAAGAACCATCTAAGGATGAAAACATAGAAGCAATTTCATCTGAAGAGTTGACTCCCACGATATCATGTAATGCATTGGCTGGAATTAGCACTCCTCAAACCCTCAAGATCGAAGGATATATCAAAAAGAAAAAGGTATTAGTCCTAATTGATTCTGGTAGTACTCATCATTTCATTCACTATAAATTAGCCAAAGCTCTCAATTGCTTTGTATATCCAGCACCAGAGTTTCAAGTAATGATTGCAGATGGACGAACTATCAATTGCTCAGGAAAATGCAATAAGATCAATCTTACTATGGGGGAATATGTAATGAATAGTCCAAGGATTGCTATACCCATGGGTGGTGCTGATGTTGTACTAGGAATCCAATGGTTACAATCATTAGGAACAATGGATTTTAATTTTCAAGAACTTTTCATGAAATTTTCATTGGAAGGAAAAGAAATTGAGTTAAGAGGTATCACACGGAAACCCAGTAAGGTGATAAGCTCTAATGGCATGACAAAATTATTGAAAAAGGGGCATCAAGGTGTTATTGTAGAACTATGCT
>JASDQU010338052.1:4441-15251 GCA_032191745.1 Picea mariana
AAATGTGTTTTCAATTTCAATTTTACATATAGTGCCTGTTGTTAGACTGCACATTCTGGGTAATTTGGAATGGTTGTATGGTGAGTTAGCTCAGTTCTAAAAGTGCTGGGGAAAATCGAGATGAATTGAAGTACTGCACTGTCCAGTGAAGGAGGCCAGATAGGTGACACACAGACTATGTTGAACTCTTGGATCTGGTTGTCAATTATAATTTTAACCAAATATGATGTGCAGATAAGCATACAATGAGTTTCTAAATTGTTCTAAATTTTTAAAATGGAAGGGGTGAAATTGCATGCCTGACCAGAATATCTAGAACCTTTAAATAGAACAGAAAAGGGAAAATGGCCAGATGGTGTTTGTAAGGGGAAAACACTCCATCAAAAATGGTTAGACATATTCAATTTTCCATTGTTTGAAGCATAAATTTAAACAAAAAGGGTTGAACTAAATCTAGCATTCAAAGTTTATAGGTGAACTTCCAAAAAGGAGTCAGCTTGTAATGAATGATTCATCAAGTGCACAATAGTAATGGTATAGACAACTGCAACTATTCAAATTGACACTGCAAACATGTTGAGTAAGTTTTGGAAATAAACTTCTAACTACATGATCCCTATTGATCTTAATAGCTCTGTAATAGGACTCATCAAGTTTTGGCAAGTCAACTCGGCTTGCCAGTTTGGTTAGCTGAGTTGAAACGTTTGGTCGAACCTGCCTTGTGAGAATACCATATAACAAATTATGGCTGTTTCCAAACAAACATTTTTATCAAATTTAACACAACTAGGCTATGCAACATCTAACCAAGTCAAGAATGTGTTAAAGCACGTAATACCCATTATAGTTGGATGGCCTCTTTTACTAAAATAGGGTAAAGCTAAGTTTTAAAGTGAATGATGATTTTATATGGGGCAAACCAATTTTGGATTGGTCTACTTTTGACTGGAGATGATCCTTATCCTCAGCTGTCCAATTTTTTCTGTGTTAATATGTAAGACAAAACTTAAGCAGTTTAAAGTGAATCTTTTTGCCTTCTTTTTAGTGCATGTGTTCCCTGAAAAAACAACAGGGTAGTATCAGAGCTTTTACTGGTTCTGTGAGCTTTGTGAGTGCAGAATCTACACTGGAGGAAGGGTGCAGACAACTTGTGAAGAGCATCAAGCCCAATGAGAAGCCATCGAAGAGAGAAAACGCCCTAGAAACTGAGAAAAATGCCAAATCAAGGTAAGGAAGTCACTGATGGTACTTCAGAAAGATACAGCCAAAAGCACATGCTTGTCAAATGTGGGGCCACACCGCCAAGGATAATTTCTCACATGCAATGATGAAGCAGACAGTCAAAGAAAAAAAACTGTTTAAGCCATGCCTTATCGGTCCCAATATGCAAAGTTGGTAAGCCAGTACTTTAAGATGGATGAATTGCTCATAGGAGGTTAGCCTTCACTGTGGATATGTCCACTGACATCTCTATGAATGCAAGTTTAGGTGCATTCTTTGCTTTGTAGCTTGCAATATACAGATCTGTGACAAGTTTAACATGACCCTTTTGAAAAGGTAATTCTAGATTCACATTCAGATGACAATCATGAACTAGAATAGAAAGCAAATCTATCCAAAACTAGATATATCATCATCATCGACATTGAGCTAATAGTATCATTACTGGAACAAAATCACTATGGAAGAAGAAGCTGACTCACATCATTGATGTCATCCTCTGCAATTGAATCTGTGGATTCAGTAGGCGATGCATTATCTCGTGAATCGTGAGATTGAGATTCCCCTAAGACTTTAGTCTTTGTTACAGGAACAGTAGTATTGGAATTGCAATTTGAATTCTCCATACTCGAATCTAGTGAAGATAAGTGTGCTGTATTAGTTTGCAGAAACTTCCCTCTTGTATTATTCCTTGCACAGGAGGTGGTTCCTTCTAATGTTTCAGGAGGGAAGTTGATATTGAATCCAAATTGCAGCTTTCAATCAGAATAGAAACTGAATCTTTGCCCACTTGCTAAACAGTTGATACGTTGGGTCCAATAAAGAGAACCTGTAAATTCAAGTCATCTGAATTAGAGTCTCTCCTTGCAATTGCAATAACAGTCACACCATAGAGATGACAGCTCAGTTCAAGTCAGTGAAAAGAATAAAATTGGCAGTGGCAACAGTACCCCCATAAAGTTGATGAAATAAGTTGTTCAGACTAAGAAACAGACACCTTAACAAAGTACACTATGAGTCTGAGGTCCTGTCAGATTTTACATAAGCTAATCCTCCATCCCTGCAAAGGGAAGGGAAGAAGGAGATTTTACAGACATCCAAGTTATTTCAAGACACCACAACATAGGCATATCTGAGTGTTATTATTGTTGTCGTTATTTACGAACACACATCCAAGCCACACAAGGGAGGGAGGGAGGGAAAGGCTGAGCAAACAAGAATAATCACCCTGCAACCAATCAACCATTATGTTATTAAAGGGGCCAATACCTTTGTGGACATTCCCGCTGGTTTAAGGATCATGGTATATTGGGGTTTATATAGTGCAGCGGACCAATCCGCACAACCAATGTGAAAAGCGGGCACTACCCAGCAGTGCAAAGTATGAACCCCCCCACCAGAAATTATGTTAGCTAGCTAATGTCTATATGCAAAGTAGTGGCCATTATTTGTTGCTATCAATGTCAGATGAGTACCACCAAAAATCTACCGTCCATCTACTCTCGTAAGCATTTGCAACGGCTACCCTCACACACCACACTGGACTGGGTGCCTTTTTCTGGGCCTGGCATTATGATGGGAATGCCCAATTTAATTGAGAGAAAATTCCCAGTCCTAAAGGTTACAACCAAAACTAGAACTTGAACTAGTTTTATGAGTACAAGATTACAAGAGAGGACTCGAATTCCAATGCCAAATCCAATTAAGAATTCCCTCCCGCCCCCAATGAATAGACCTGGAGGGCGCAAGGGAGGGTAAGAAGGGCCAGAAGCAGCAGTTGACGGTTGCAGAAAATGGCCCTTGCTTTGTTTCCTTCTTTCTTGATTAATTGATGGATGACGCATTCATTAAAACCCTAATAAAAAAACTTACACCTTCAAAACCCAAAAATATTAGAGCTACCCAACCTCGCAATGCCTTTATCAGCACCAACCCTAAACACTCACCGACACCATAATCCACGCCCTTTAAAACACAGTTGATATTCATTGACATGAGCAAAACAAACATCTATTATCGAAGCATGCATTTTCAAACAACTCCGAATGTGTTTTGCAATCCATTGGAATTAGAAATAGAATTTACAGAACTTGAGAGTAGTAATGTTAGTACTCGCCAGGGTCGGAAGAAGTTGTTTCATCTTCGTTCGTTCGACGCTGTAAAACGCCCAATCTTCCATGTTTTTCATCCCTTCCATTGCAACAGTAAAAGCCCCTGCCACTGCCGCTGCCGCCGTTGCAAGATATGATATAATAATAGTAATAAAGCAAGCATTGCTGCTCATCTACATCTATGCCAATGCCGTTTGAGACTAAAATTCTTCTTCCTCCTCATTTTCATTAATTGAATTCACGATTCCAAATCATTGTCCTCATATTTGAACCCAAATTCTTAAGGCCGTGCCCCTCTCGTCCTCCTGCTGGAGGGCACAAAGGTTGCGTTTTGTGTCCGTGCAAATTGTTATTGCTCTCTCCTCCTACCACTAAAAATAATAATTTGTTACACACCGTAATTCATCCATTCCACGTACTTATCAACTCCCATCCTCCAAGGGTTTGGTGTGAATGGGGAGGGGCAAGGGAAATAAATTATGTTGGGTTGAGGCGCGAGGGCATTAATATGACCATGATCCCGCGATTGACGATCTGATTCGGTAGTACACTGTCCTCCTCCTCCTAAGGTCATGGTCACGTGCCATCAGCCCAAGGACACCTAGCCGCTCGGATGGATCACCGATGTCTTTCCAGTACAGCTGGAAATTAATATCTACTATTTTTTAAATATGTAATTTACATAAATATATACGTAATTAATATCTACTCTTTTAAATATTTATTTATTTCCAGTACAACTCGAAATTAATTTCTACTCTTTTTTAAATATGTAATTTATATAAATATATATAACATTAACTGCTAAAACAATATTCAACTCTCTTTTATATCGAACGTTTCGTGTTCATTACTTAAACAAAAGTTCAAACCGATGTGATCTTTGTCTTTTTCAAAATAATTCAGTTAACCGTAATTACCAAATCAAAAGTCGTGTATTAAGTAAATAAATAAAATTAATTGCCTTGGCAGTTGAAAAAGCGTATCATCAGTGCAGATATCTATGCACGCGTGTGCCTTTCAAAGCATCAATTACAAAGGATGGAGTGAAGGGCGGCTAATATCTAAATATGTAGTATTCAATGTTGCGTAGTAGGGTGGATATTGTTCACGTAGAGTTAAATGTGGGAGAAAAACATAACGAAAGCTCCAATAATCTGATGTGTTGAAATTCAAATTGCTACTCATTACAGTGTAACCATTAAACTTTTTGTTCTTTTATAACTATTGTTTCTTCACATAGGTATCACTAGGATATCTTCATCGAAATCCAGTTTGTTTTCATGGAATTGTGAAATTTAGTTTTGAGATCACAAATACACAGAGCTTTAGGATTTTGATATATGTGTAATTTAATATGCTTGGGGATTAGGAAACACAATTCACAATGAGACAAAAGCAATATCACTCTATTAAGACTTAGTTGCTTTAAAGACTTAGTTGCTTTAAAGGCGAATGGAGTACATCAAGTGATGGTGATTGAGGATTCAACAGTGATTTTAAGATCATTTTTCCATCAAATCCCTCTTTGAAACTTTAAACTCTCCATACATACCCAAATGATCATTACTTTGACTAAAGATTTTGAGAAGGTAGTCTTCTTCCAAATTTTGTGAAGGCAAAATGGGAGGTTGATGCACAAGCCAACCTCGAAGCTAAGTTGAATGGAGGTTTATATGAAATAAACGTGGGGGCTATATATTTCTTGCCCCTCCCTCGAATTAGCAACACATTTGATCGTTATGACATATTGCAACACAGGTGTCGTTGTGCACTTGAGAATGGGCAGTGAGTTGAGGCTCCTATATTTCTCACTCCAACTCATACCTCTCCCTCCGACATGCATGATTAAGTTTAATACAATTGTTGATTTACGATATCCACGTGGGTTTAATGGGAATGTCTTTGTTGTTTGTGTCAATGTTATTATTGCTACCTCTACCCTTGGTGATAACAACGAGTGAGCATTGGAAGCAAGTTGGGATGCTTTAGTCGAGGAAGACCTTGCCTAGACTTTGTGTAAATATATAACCGCAATGGCACACTATCATTGTAGAAACAAATGTTGTGTTTTATGCGAGATAAAGGAGATTCAGAGGGAGTTTAAAAAATGTGAGTGTGAGGTTTATAAAGCACAATGCAATGTAATGAACTCCACCATCTACTAGAATTGTTGGTAGGAAGAATTGGATAAGAAGCTTAAGGTAGAGAATAGGGTGAAGGACTAGTTTGCATCGAAAATCGCAACACATCTTCTCAAACCCAAGGAAATGAAGAAGGAGATTAGTGCAATCACGCAATTCATTGTCAGGAATACCTAGAACTATCATCTCAAATGGGTTCATGGTAGTCTCTAGTTGGAAGGATTTCAACCCACCTTAACCACCCCTAGGATATTGTCCTGTCTCCTCCCCCACTAAACTATGTCTAATTTGACCAAAACTTTTTCTAATATAAAATATATCATTTATTGTAAAAATAAAAATCTTACAAATTGATGTGCACCAAGGAACGTGAACTTATAATCAAGGTATTTGCAACTTCATGTTGTGTGCATATAGTTTTTGGTTTGAACAGTGTTAAAAAGGTGTGGACTGGTGTGTTTATTGTTATTTTCTCTACAATATGTAATAATATTTTATGCCTCACAGTTTTTTGTCCTCGTGATAATAATAATAGCAATAATCTATTTTTAAGGTCACAGCCAAGCCAGACACCAAATTGGTGTATGAGACTCCCTTGTTTGTGGGACAAGGAACCCCCTCCACGCAACAATTTGACTACTAAAGTCTACAAAGGTATACATACCCTACCCCCTTTGTATTTGAACGTATGACCTCCAAGAAAAAAACACTTGTTCTTAACCATTAAACCGACTCAAGATGTATGATAATAATGTTTATTATTATCTAAGATTAACATAATCTATAAATGATAAATTAAATCAAATTAAATATTAAAAAAAACATAACATTTATATATCTAAATATAACATAATAATAAAAAATATATATATCATTATAATTTTTATACTAAAAATTAATAAGGTATGATGTAAAAAAAAGTACTATATCTTACATTAAAGTATAAAAATTAATAAGGTATGATGTTAAAAAATATACTATATCTTACATTATTAAAAATAATGTTAATGATTGTATTTATCCTTTCTTAAGATTAACAAATTTTATAAAACAAATTAAAAAACATTTATATATTTAACTATAAAAATATTATAAAATTAATAAATTATGACAAAATAAAACATATAAAGTATTAACTCAAAACTCACTATTCTAACTGAATTTTAATATATTATCCAAACTAAAAACTATATACACACAAATATGGTAAAGGCCCCCAGACCCCATACACGATCAAACTTACGATACACTTAGAAGAAGTTTGCATGCATTTGGACAAAACGGAATCCAATATGTCAAAATCTCACCTACATAGAATGCAATTCGACAAAAAGGAATCCAATATATCAAAGTAACTTTAAATTTGCATCGCAGATTCTTGGTTCACATTTAATTTAATTAATAGGGCATCTCTAGCAAATACTACCTAATAAAACTTATTACTCTCAAAACCATTAACCTCTAATCAAAATAGCGTTATTAATAAAATTGTTAAGTGAAAATGAAACATGAGTAGAATGAGTGAAAATGAATCATGAATGTTTTTGAAATTATTTTTTTAAACATTAGGTAAAACTATAATTTCAACCTTCTAATGATAATAGAGAGAGAAAGGAAGAGGAGATTTTATTGTTATAAAAGTTATTTTAACATATTATAAGATAAGTGTATTCAATTGTTGTTTTATATTATATGCATCAACTCAACACTCTCCACATAAGAGTAGAGGAAAGTTGAGCAAATAAATATACTCACCTCACAACCAATCATCTATTATGTTAGTAGGAAACACCACTCCCTTGCACTTGCCCCCATAAAACATGTAATACCCTTGTTTGACCTTTTGAATGTTTTAGGTCGAAATATGTATAAATTGTAAATAAGCATTTATAATGATGAGAGTCAAGTCATATGAGCTTAAATAAATGATCCCACGTGTAAATGATGTAACTATTGTTCGTATGGTTCCTAGTGCCAAGCTCAAGGCCAAGGCCCAAGTAATGAATGGCTATGCATGTAATTGGAACAAATATATTTTGCATTTATCATGTGGTAGACCTTCCGTGGTATGCCAAGATATGTAAATATTTTTGTTGAAAATTACTACGGAGGTGCAAGATGGTTGCAAATAGCACGAGAGGTGTTATGAGTCCACTAGAGGGGAAGACGAAGGAGCCCAAGGAAAAGTAATCATATGTTTCCTAGGGACTCTTGTATTTTCATCATGTGCTTTTTTAAATCTCATCCACCAGCATTGACTTGGAAGCCAACATTAAATGCATGTGGTGCTTGGTGAGGAAGTCTACTTCACATAGTTATGGAGACATGGGGTTGGGTACAATCATCATAGGGAAGTGTAAGAGTCCTCCATCCTTGTGGAATTACGTTCCTATGCCCTCACAAAAAAAATTCCTCTCCTCCATTATCATGGGAACCATTTGCCATTCATACTTCCACTTTTCTCATGTTCAAGCACCATTGAAGTTTTGAATGCTACAATCCACATGTTTTAGATCAATACACAAACTTGAAAATGACTAGAATTAGCTATGCGAGAGTGATTGGTGAACCTAGGAAGGGGGATGGATGATTGTAGAGGTTAGGTTGTTTAAGAAACCTACATTTCCCATGTTAATTATTATGGGTGCCTAAGAACCGAGGTATTGCTATGTCAAGTTATTCCCAAAAGGTGGACAACAGGACAGGTTCCTCCTACCTACACTAAAGAACATTGAAAGGGAAGAATACTCCTAATGAAATGTTGACCGTAGAGGGGAAATATTTTCATTGTGTTGCATGGGCAAAGGATGAGAATGTCATAACTATTTGATTGGTGGATTAAGTACGTGGAGTGCTCGGTTGTGAGTAGATTGACCTAGMACAAGAGTAATTGGGTTAGGTGGGGTGACCTRTGAGTCCGCAACTAGTTTATTTCACCCTAGTGGCCTCATAATAGAGTTATCAAGTGGCATCTATATTGGATGCCTACAACTGGGTGGAAAATTGCTAGTACACAATTAGTTTCTTGGACTATCCTAGTTAAAATATAAGTGTTCCATCCTCTTTMTGTAATCTTTGTTTATAATTTTGTAATTCAATATATTCCCTATATATGAATGAAATGGATATGGAATCCATGATTTTGAYGAGTTTATACACGCTTATTTACATTGCATTAGTTAGTTGCATTAATGTATGAAATTGAATGGTGTTGGATTTTAAATGGCTTCAAATTTATATCAAGATTTTCAAATATGGATCATGCCCTTACTCTATAGGTTAGATAATCCATGAAAGGGGACATTAAAAAATACACCATTGCAAATATTGTATCATCCCACCATGAAAATACTCTATATAATCATATTGATAGTGGAGTTATGTGCTCCCTTTTGAAGATGTAAACAGTTGTGTGCCCAAGCCAAAAAGTTGGTTGCTTGATGTGTGAGGAAGAATGGGATCAAAGTTAGATAGAACCAAATTAAATGATGTGAATTTTACAAAGCCCTAATTCACAATCAAGTAAGTGAAGTGTAGCTTTAGTTGTGGCTCAAGGGTTAAAAATTGGGTGTCATAATCGCTAACTCTAAGATATTCAACTTCCTTAGCGAAACAAACCTAAGCAAGTGAAGAAAAGAGATAACACATCRAAAGCATGAATAAAGTGCGGTGGTTATGAACAATGGTCASGATAACTCTYAACAACATAGTTGTGTGATATTTATGTAATATACATATTGTTATCAYGCAATTTGTACTTGCCCAAAGCCCAAGGCAAGTGAAACAAGATTGGTGTAACAAGGAGGTGACCTATCACTGTCACCTTAATAGGAAACCCCTTTCTATTTAGGAGTAGGGWAAGACTACCCCAAGGGAGACGTCCCTASCGACCTAAAGGGCTGGTGAAACTAAAGCAAGGATGCAAAGATAACCCCCCTCTCATTGGTCACTCAAGTCAAAAGGTCTTGTTGAGTTTATGTCTTAAGAGATGAAGCAAAATGTAATGGGTGAAGTGTACCAGCCCGGAACAAGACAACAAACAAACTTATGGTAGTTTTAAGTACAAAATGATATTAGTGTTTCAATAAGACAATAAACCAATTAAATATATGCTAACTGATATAAAATTGCAGCAAAATGAAAGTTTACAACAACAAAAGGTATTTGTAACAGTTGCAAGAAATATGACTCAAAATTGCTTGAAAAGACAGTGAAAAGATGGTATTTACTAGGCAGAATGATAATCAAATGTCGCAAGCAATTTTAGTAGTGTTTAGCTAACATTCAATATAGATGATGCATAAAATTTATTGCTTTAAGATGATTGTAGCAGTGATTTATAATAGCAGCAAGTAAATTAGTTGTCTAGGCTAGGTTAGTGTTAGATTTAATTAGCAATAGCTTAAGAATAGTGTTTGAGTGTTTGATCAACCTTCCAACAAAAGAGAGACAAGAGACTAGTGCCTTTAAGGTTTATGGAGTCAATTATATCAACACATTAACTTGGAGAGATAAGAATGATTATACTTGTCTAAAAGATAACAAGGTGGAAGTTTGAGAAGTAATACCTTAAGTTCTCAAGCACCAAGCCTCAAAGAGAAGGTTCAACTAGGGTGTAGGCACTTCTAGGCCCTAGCGATTTCTCCTATCCTTAGACTCTTGAAAAATATTTAATGCAATAAAAACTAGACAAAGCTTCTAAAGTGCTAGCACTTTACGGCTTTAGAAGTTTGTCTAGACAAGATCTTCTTAAGCAAAACTAGTGAAATAAAGAGCAAGAAAGAAGCACCTTATGTTTCTTACTCCTAGGGTTTCAAGCGAGCAATTTCATAATCTTACATATGAACAAGTAAACATACCATAAACATTTATAATGAAATGAAAATCGCAGATTTACTTACTTCACCAAGAATAATCAAGCACAAAAACCCTAGATTTGCCAAAATTTCACCAAGAAATAATCCAAAATAGCCTCCAAGCAAGTGTGCCTTGGTAATTTCAGCCAATAACCCCTTTAGGGCGAAAATTTCAGTCCTCCCTCTTGTTAGAGGTGAGTTATGATCTAAAAATGAGAGTACTTTGTGTTTATTTATACAAAAATTTGACCTTTAATAAATTTTCAGGTCAAAATAAGGACGACCTAGACATTTTAAAATAAAATTCAAATTTGACATAATTAAAATTAATTTGCATCTAAAGACACCTCCAAGGGTGACGTCATTCCCTTCTAGAGTGACGTTTAGGCCCATAGGTGGAACATTGAGCCTAAAATGTAGGGTGCTTGGCCTCTAGAGGCCTTAGATGATGCCCACACGTGCCACCAGGCTCATAACT
>JASDQU010338054.1:0-12544 GCA_032191745.1 Picea mariana
TCAGACCCGTTTTCTACGTGACACTGTAACGGTTCAATATATTTTGTGCCTCCTCTAATTATAAGCAACTTAATAAACGTTTTATTTAAGTAAACTGAAGAAATAATTTCATAGACTAATGCTGACTTGGGATAACAGATACCTTAACCACTTAGATTTTTCATCAAATACTGAATTCATGGGAGACAGAAATAAACCATAAGCATTGATTAAGTAAACTGAAGGAACAACTTCTTAACATAATATTGAGTTTTATAACAGCAACTACAGCAGTTTAGAATTCTCAATAAATACTGAATGATGACAGAAAGAAATAAATTCGAACTTAACCAAGTACCTGGATCTGATGCTAATTTCAGTTGCCTCTTTGCTGCCCTGCTGTCTTGTTGTCTTGTTGCCCTGCTACTCAGTCCAAACCTGCCATAAACACAAAATAACTGCCCAAATATACTGTCCACCCTGCCAACTAGGAAAACGACCTAGCTCCAGGATATCAATGGATATCCTGGCCCCCAAGCCCAAAACCTCCAGCAACACATGCCTCGCTGATCAATAAGATACAACCAGTAAGTTCTGTGTCTCTCTCTGAGCACACACACCCCCCATTCCAGCTCTCGGCTTCCTGGCAAAAGGGCAAAAATTTTTTTTTTTCCTGCGCCCATCCACCCCCGAATGGCCCGCACATCCCCCTCATTCCCCGCCTTATTCCTCCCGACCACCGCACACAGTTACTCCTCACAACCACCCTCTGTCCCACGTACTTCGTTTCATTAACATTTTCCTTATCTTCTCAGGATTTCTGGGCTTCTTGCCCTGCATACGCCACCCTTGGCAGCCTACGCCATCCTTGTTCTTACATTATTTTATTTCTTTTCCCTTAATTTCTGTCACAGTTCATTAAATGCATTCTTCAGTTTGATTATCACACAATTAATCATGCTTATTTTCTTTAACTGATTTTTTTTTTGTAATCTTTAATCATTTATTCAATTAGGGTCGTTACATCAACTGAGTTCCCAACGCTGACTGCAAACTTGTCCAAAACCTAGAANTGGCAGCCTACGCCATCCTTGTTCTTACATTATTTTATTTCTTTTCCCTTAATTTCTGTCACAGTTCATTAAATGCATTCTTCAATTTGATTATCACACAATTAATCATGCTTATTTTCTTTAACTGATTTTTTTTTTGTAATCTTTAATCATTTATTCAATTAGGGTCGTTACATCAACTGAGTTCCCAACGCTGACTGCAAACTTGTCCAAAACCTAGAAGTGAATCTGGAGTCCCTATCTAAAATGATCTTCTTAGGTATCCCGTGCAAATGGATGAACTCACTCACAAACATGCATACCACACCAGTGACATAGTAAGTGTCTCTAACTGAAATAAAATGAGCACTCTTGGTTAACTTATCAACTATTACAAGAATGGCATTGTGTCTAAGAGATGTGAGCGGAAACCCCACAACAAAATCCATAGAAATGACTTCCCACTTGGATATAGGAACATCATGTGGTTGTAGAAGGCCTACTGGGTGATGGTGGTTGGATTTCACTTGTTGACACTCTAGGCATTTGGTGACGAAATGGACTACATCGCGCTTCATGCCTACCCATAAGAAAAGATTCCTCATGTCTGCATACATTTTATTCACACCCGGATGTGCACAATAAAGTGCTCTATGGGATTCCTTCAGTATGATGCTTCGAATATCCCCAACTTCGGGGATGTACATCCTTCCTTGATATCTTAATAGTTCATCTACTTCTAGACTATATCCTTCATACTTTGGATCTAATTGCCTCCCACTCTGGAGGTTTGAAGTAAACTTTAAATACCAACTGTCTCCAAGGGGTTGCGTCAACACACATTCCCTCATATTGACTTTTAAGGGTACCAAGGAGAAGACACGTGGTCTCCTACTCAAGGCATTCGTGACCACATTCTCTTTTCCCTTGATATATGAAATACCAAAATCGTACTCACTCATGAACTCACTCCATCACCTTTTCCTGACATTTAGATCCCTTTGAGTGAAGAGATGTTTCAAACTTTGATGGTCCGTTTTGAGCTCAAAGTTTCACCCTACTAGATAGTGCCTCCAAATTTTCAGAGCTAGCATTACTTCTACCAACTCTAAATCATGAGTAGCGTAAAGTTCCTCATGTTTCTTCAACTTCCTTGATGCATAAGCTATCACTCCTCCATCCTGCATTAGCATGGCCCCCAACCCTTTCTTCGAGGCATCCGTGCAGACTGTGAAGTCCTTTTCCATATCCGACACTCATAGAATTGGTGCACTAGTTAGTAACCTTTTAAGCTCGATGAATGCACTATCACATTCTTTTGTCTAGTCATACCTGACCCCCTTGCACTACAAAGTGGTGATGGGTTTTGCTATTTTAGAGAGCCCTTCCACAAATATCTGATAATAACCTGCTAGCCCCATGAAGCTTCTTACCTCATGAGCATTTTTCAGCACTAGCCATTCCATAGTGGCCTTTACCTTTTCTGGGTCCACAGAGATTCCTTCGCTGGAAATGATATGCCCTAAATAGTGAATTTCTTTCTAGAAGAAGGAACACTTCAACAACTTCCCATACGATTTGTTCTCTCTAAGACAAAAGAACACCACTCGCAAGTGTTCCTCATGTTCTCTTTCATTCTTGGAATAGATGAGGATATCATCTAAAAAGACTTGTACAAATAGGTCTAAGTACTTCCGGAATACACCATTCATGAGGCTCATGAATACTGTTGGTGCATTGGTCAATCTGAAAGGTACGACAAAAAACTCATAATGCCCAAACCGAGTTCGAAAGGCATTTTTAGGAATATCACCTTCCTTAATCCTTAACTGATGATACCCTGATTGCAAATCAATCTTTGATAATACCACTGCTCCTTTCATTTGATCGAAGAGATCATCTATTCGTGGCATTGGGTACCTATTTTTCACTGTAGCACGGTTCAAGTCCCTATAATCTATGCACAGTCATAAGGAACCATCCTTCTTCTTCACAAATATTACTGGTGCACCCCAAGGTGAGACACTGGGTCTTATTAGTCCTAAGTTGAGTAGCTCTTTCAACTGCATCTATAGCTCACAAAGTTTTGGCGTTGTCATCCTATACAGAGTTTTGGAAATTGGTTTTGCACTAGGTTTTAGCTAAATAGTGAAATCAAGCTCCCTCTCAGGAGGTAACCCTGGTAACTCATTCAGAAAAGCATATTTAAACTCTAACAATACTGGGTACTGATCTAAGGAGGTTCCTTTCCTTACACTCATTGCTTCCACTACATACAGTCAAAACCCTTGCCTCAAGCACTGCTTAACATTCATAGTTGAGATAAAGCATAAATACACCTTTCTCTGTACAACCTGGATCTCTACTGGCCTTCCTTTGTCGTCAACACAAAGAACCCTTTTTGTGAAACAATCTACCATAGCTCGATGGGCTTCTAACCAATCCATTCCAATGCTTAGGGCATTTTCCCCAAGAGAAGTGACGTAAACCTTCAACCTGGTAGTACACACTCCTAGGTTTATTAGGCAATTATCAATGCTAGGTCCTGCCGCCTGTTTTTCCCCTGAAGCCATCTCGACTTGTTTAAAGTCATCGTGCTTGTAGGCTACCAACCCACTCTTTTCTAATGCAGATGGTGAAATGAAACTATCTGTAGCACTAGAATCAAATAAAAACTTAACATTGATATCATTTAGTGTACCTAATGACTCCACCACCGTGGATTGATGTTCTGCCTGGCGATTATTAACCGCTATGTAAATCTAGTGGCTACCACTTGCTCTTCCCATCGGGGCCTTTCCTTCTCTATGCACAAATCTTGATTGTAACTCTAGGTAGTCATGCTAGTAATGGGGTCCTCCACATCCCCAACAGGTAACATGAGATTGAACCTATGTATTGTTCTGTGACTATCTCTGAAATGAGTTCCTTCCCCTGGAACCCCTACCCCTACTAGTTGTCCCCTGAGATGGTCATGGACTTGCCTGTGTCGTTGGTGATGAACGAGATGTTGCACTCGCTGCCATTGAAATACCTGTGGCGACTGTCCTTGGTGTGACTCTATTACCATATGGAGGTATCCTTGAGGTCCCTCCCCTGGAAAATGCCCTAGGGGTCTTCCCCACGAATCCAGGATGATGTGGAAAGGTCGATCTCATACCTCCATTTAAGTTCATGTGTTCCTCCGCATAACATGCATTTTCCACTGCTTTTGCTACTGAAGACGATTTCCACATCCGCACCATGGCCCTTATCTGAAGGTTTAACCCATAGACAAAGTGTTCTTCCTTTCACTGGTCATTATCCATGTATGAAACATATTTGACCAATTTCATAAACCCGATCTTATATTCTTCTACAGTCCTGCTTCCCTGTACTAGAGCATAATAATCTCCCACTTGTTGTTCCTCATAGTAAGCTGGTAGATATTTCCTTTGAAACCTTTCCTCAAAAAGTTCCCAAGTGATGATGTTTGGGGTAAGGTGCAACTGCCTTTCTAGGTTTCCCCACTAGTTCAAGGCACTGTATCTCAACTGGAAAATTTCTCTCTTCACCTTTGAAGTGGACGCATAGTCTCTTAAGGCAAAACACCTTGTCATGCCTTCCAACCATGCCTCAGCACATTCACTAGCACGACCCCCGGAAAACTCTAGAAGTTTGATCTTCTACAGTTCTCTAGTGATGTCTTCGGGTGGAGGTCCTCCCTTTGAATCCCTCTATGCTTCAAAATTACACGTTCCAGATGGTGGGGGTTCCACTTCGATCCCTGCTAGTTGACGCCCCTTTAAAGTCTCATTTATGGCCTCCAAAGAGCCTAGTATGAGAGCTAGTTCAGGCGATGGTGGCGACGATGCTGGTGGCCCCTGCGACAATGCCCCTCTACCTCAATTTCCTTGATTCCTAACCATCCTATATAATTTAATTTGCATCAACCAAAGTTGTCGAGGTGAGTTCAAGGACATTTCACATTTGTGCAACTTAAACTAGAAAACAGGGTTAGGCGTAAGTTTTTTTTTACTTGTCTATAAATAGACGTTACTCTCTTTATGGGAAGTGGATAGGTCAGGGTCGAAAGCCTCTAAGCTCAATTTTTTTTCCTAAGGAAACTACTGACTCTCTCACATGTGATCAACACATTCAACCTATCATTACTATCATGGCGCAGTGGTGTACGGTCTTTTGGTGAAAGCTCTATACTCGGGGGATAGGTCGTCAGTTCAAAACTCATCCGCTCCAACAAAATTTAATCAATAAAATATGGAATCTTTAATGTGGTACTATGGTATTCGAACTTTAAGGAAGAGCTGCGCTTGGTGAAGAGGTCTCCAGTTCGAGTCCTTCTAACTTCAACAAAATTTAATCTAATACAAAATAAATTTTATTCAAATCGTAATGTTATGTTAATTACTCATTTTGATTAATTAGTCATTTAATTAATTGATCACTATTATTAATCCTTTAATCATTTTAATTAATTAACCACTAGTCATTTAATCCATTAATCAATATTATTAATGCTTGTAATAAAGTTAAAATTTGAAATTAATTATTAAAATAAATAATAATAATAAAAAATTTAAAATTGGAATTAATCATTCTAAAATTTAAAAATTTAAAACAACCTCAAAATGTTTTAAATTATTAGAACCCAATTTAAAGTAATTAAAATACAATTTTAATAATTCAAAGTAATTAAAACAAAATAAAAAAAATAACATAAAAATAAATAATAAAAAAAATAATTCAAGGCAGCGGTGGGTCCTTGCATGAGGTCCATTTGGCCCCTCCCTCTTTTCCCACTTGTTCAACATTTAATTAAAATAATAGAAGAAAACAAATATTAAAAACATAACAAACCCTAATCGCCAAGGTTTTCCCTACTCTAGTCGCTCCGCCCATTGCCTTCTCTCATGGCTTCTCGAGCATTTGATGGCTCGCGGTTTGAGTGATAGCACTGTAACGTGATGTGTTTAGTGTTGTATTGCCCCTTCGTGGTTCCTCCTTCATGGCTTGGCGCTGGTCTTCGACACTGGACTTGTGATTTTTTGTTTTTAAAAGGGTTTGAGGGTAATAGGCCCTGTATGAGCCTGCGGTTCTTTTTTTTTTGTCTGCTTGGTCCTTGGTCTCGGTGCTTGTTGTCTGTGGCCAAGTGGTTAAGGCATGTTCCTTGTTTGGGATGTTTTGTGACTTGATATGCGTTGTCAACTATTTTTTTTTTATGCAATAATATGTGGCATAGTCGTGCCCTTGTGGGCTCTCCTTCTTGTGCCATGTTTGGGTGCTATCTTGTGAATTTGCATTAAGTGATCGATACTTGGTGTGTCGGTCCTCTATTTTCCCATGAAGTGAAAATACAGAGACGATACAATGAGTTATGAGGTTTCAAACAAACCAAATTTTGCTCTGATTTGGTCGTTTCAGCCTGCAATAACTCCTGTAACCACACAGAACTTCAATGGTAAGAAACCCATATTATCTAACTCTTGAAATTTTCTATAATTACCATTAATTTGAATATAGGGTTTTGGGTGCACTGCAACGACTGCTTCCCTAAATTCCTATTTTGTCTATAAATAAAGTTCTGAAATAGCACACCAGGCCAATCATTTCATGGTTATTAGTTGTAATTTGCATATTACAGACTGTGATAAGTGGTCCCTAATGATAGCACAATAATGCATACAGTACTGTAACTATGTATGCAGAATGCAGTCTCTTTTTTTTCTTCAAGGATTCATTTTTGTAGCTTTTGCGATTAAATTACACAATGTTTGTATAAATGCCTTAAATTAGCTTGCTGGTTGTTTGTAAGAATTGACTGAGAGTATTTAGCTATAAAAATGCACCCTTACATCCATTTAGGAGTTGGCGTTATGGATTTAAAGAAGAAGATGATGTTATGGATTTAAATTCACATAAGCAATTTTGGGAGGATGTTAGTGAAAATGTTCAGAATAAGACTGGGCAAGATCGGTCCAAGAATTAGATTATTGAGAAATTCAAGAAATTGAAGACTAGGTTTTTCACTAATGCAGAACAAAAACAATTTGTAGTTAGGTCAAGTGATGGCCACGAAGAGAAGCTAACTAGTATTCTGCAACAAATTGTTTTGAAAGTGAAGAGGAACAGAGTGTAAATCTCTAGAAAACCCTACAAACTCCTTCAGAATTGACAATCGTTTTCCTATTACATTTGGTCTGCATATTTTACGGTTTTCTTTTTTCTTTGGTGTGGTTATCACTATATATTCAGCTGAAGTAGCAGACATTAGTAACAGAAGAAATTATCTGAAAATCGCTAATTGGAGAGATATCAAACGTCGACACTAGCTTGGCGTAACCATGCCTCGGTATTATTGCGACTGTTGCGATACTTATTTGACTCACGACTCGCCCTTAGTCCGAAAGTAGCATAACGCAGGGTACAAGCACAAAGAGAATTTATCAACAATTTGAAGAGAAACAAACTCAAAGTTTGATAGATCAGACATCTCGGTCAGACAACAGCTTTCTAGCAGCAAGTTGGTGTTGCTTTTCAACAACATCTTACTTCTATGCAGGTTGGGCAGCAGAGGACTCGTATTCCAATGTTTCCACCACCTACTTTGCCTGTACCGGGAACTACATAGCTACCAAATGGCCTCTCCATGTTACCTACTCTTCATCCCCCTATCCTAACGCGACTTACATTAATTCCTCCAGGCTATGGTGTATCTGTGGGGACATCTCCAATGATTAGACCTCCAGGTGCAGTGGTAGCTTCACCTCCAGGTGTATCACAGTCAAATGGCTTGCCAAGGCCACCTACCCTGAATCCTCTAGTTTCTATAGGGGTAACAACATCAAAAGATACATCATCACCAATGTAAAATGTCCTTATGCCTAATCCACCTATTTTTGGACATTCTGGTATGTATCAAAACCAACAACAAAATTATATTCCTACAAGTGGAGCTTATGGAACATACAACTATGCAGCAACCCCATCTAGTCTTTCTCAACAGGGTACATCAATGATCCCCCCCCCAAATCCTACCTATGGAACTCAAACTTCCTAGAGTATCTTCTCTTCCATCTTATTATGGTTATTCTAGTCCAACACCACCTTCATTTTCAACTACGGATATATGTATAGTTTCTACTCAAGCTCCTATATCCACGTCCCAACAATCAATTTGTTACTAATTTGAGTGTGACTTCGTATGGAAAACTTGCAGGCTACTGAAGCGAAAGGTGAAATTTATGATTTTGTGGCTAAGTAAGATTTTATTTGTACTTTTGTTCTGCTATGGTTAGGTGTTGAGCCTATTTTCTCTCCTATTAACAACTTAATGGTAAGCAAGCAGTGAAGGTATTTTTTTTTTTTGGCATATATTAGGCGTGGTTTATAATTTTCTAACATACAAATCCATTCTAGTGTTTTGTAATCTTTGAAATGTTTTTAACTTTTGAATGTAAGTACTCCATTCCATTTTTAGCAGGGACTGTATAAGGAGAGGTCTTTCATTTTTGTGTTGATGTGGTTGTTTTTCCTGAAGGTGGGTAGGTGGGCCCTTGGCTCCATATTTTAAACTTGGGCTCTGATACTATGTGTAAGTTCTCTTCCAACAGAGCCTTATAAAACATCATATAAGACATAAAATTAATTGGAGAAGTGTTATCCTGACATTTTTACAATTCCTTATTCAACATATAGCCATTCATAACCATTCAACATAATTAAAATTTATGAGCAGATCATAATAAATTACACAACATAGCAGAATAATGAAAAATACATACCTGTAACTGATGCTACTGCTGTCAATGCTGCCAACTCTACCTTGATGCTACCACTGCCAACTCTGCTTGATGCTCTGCCCAAAACCGACTAACCTCCCAGCTATCTAGGAGCAACCTATCTGGCTCCCTAGCTCCAGGATTCCGTAAGGATTCCTGGCCCCCGAGTCCAAAACTCCCATCAACCAATGCACCCCTATAACAATCCACCAAATTCAAAACTAGAAAAATACAATCCTCCAAGCTCCAAATAATGCTTCCTCCCCCAAAATCCCCCAAAACCAAAGTCCTTCTCTTAAATGCTTCCGCCCCCTCATATCCTCCTTCTCATTCACCGCCTCCTCCCTTCATTCAATGCCATCCACCTTATCCCTCCATTTAATGCCAACCACCTTATCCCCTTCTCCTTAATGGTTCCCTCCTTCAATACATTATGTTTTCTTTTAATAAATTAAAATTTATTAAACTTTAATTCATTACCCAAATATTTAATGAGTTAATTAATTAATTAATCAATTAATTAATAAACATTAAACAATAATTAATTAATTAATTAATTAATTATTATTAATAAATAATAATTAATTAATTAATACACATTAGGACAATTAATTATTTAATTAATTAAACTTAATAAACCTTAAACAATTATTTAATTTTGACAATTAGTTATTTGAATAGGGTTGTTACATCTTTCCATTTTCTTGAGCGACATGCCCTTCAGGATGCACTAGGTGCTCCAAGGGTGCCACTCACCTCTTTCCATTTTTCTTTATGTGACATGCCCTTCAATATGCACTAGGTGCTCCAAGGGTTCCACTCGCCTCTTGACTGACTTGGTAGACATAAAAAAAACCTAGAGTCGATACTCTGCCAGGTGATCTTATGGGAGACTAAGGGCCTTTAAGGAATAAGTCCCCTTCCTTATTGCATTCCCCTTAGAATCATCGTGAGTGACTGTCATTGTCGGCCCTCACGACATCGTGGGTCTTCTCGAACTAGGTAATCGTTAACATACAGTTCGAGCCACGATGGCAGTGCTAGTAGGTTTTGGCAGGCCTGTTGTCCACACTTCTCCCTCAACATCTCTGGTAGTCGTGCGTGACCCCTCTACTCCACATGAGAGTCTGGTCGGCAAGCTATCGTCAGCCTGCATCATCAACGAAACATGTTAGAAATATATCCATATCATATCATCTAATTAGATGCACTAATATCACATATAAAATGATCAAACCCCAATGATTCACTCCCCAACTTGATCCGGAGTCCAAGGGGTCCCATCGATGCGTTTGCATCCTCGAGGTCCAAAATCCTGCACACTCAGTAAAACTGAGTCAATAGCACCTGTTTATGTCAATGTAGAAAAACAACATGACATCAACCCATAGTGCCTCATAATCAAAATAAAATGTTTTAATAGTATAATAATCTGGATCACTTACGAGCAAGTGTCCTCAAAGAATAAGTTCACTCAGTGCGCAAGAGAGGGATGTTACACCATCAGTTTCCATCATTTATAAGGCCTCCTTCAAACCATCAAAAGGCAATATTGAGATCATCATAAAAGGTTAAATTTTAGTTTAATCTTGGTGTTTAACTTATAATGATAAATTTTCAACTCATTGTTAACATTTACCATGTTTAATTAACTTAAATTTTAACATTAAAATTTGAAGTGGGGCTGAGATTTAAGGATGTGGGACAACCCCAAGTTGCCACTAAAAGAAATATTTTTATTTCCCTTTTTTCCACACTTATTTGGGTGCTAGCGTCAGTGGTTTTTGAGGTCTCCTTTATCTACAACCAAGAAAAGGAGCGTAGATATTGTGTTGATAATGTCATCCTCAAAAATCACTTCCACAACATCTTAGTTAGACTCTAAATTAGTGCTTTATATGGATGGCACTAATGAATATAATAGTGCATTTTCAATTACATCTATGATTTATTTGTTAATTGAGATGTTAATCATGACTCACTCACCAACATCCTTGCATCGCCTCATTTGCAGAATGCCTCACAAGTGGATATATATTCAAGTGGGTATGCTATGGAAGAAGTCTCGGTGATACGAAGAGACAAACCAATTTTCTACCATTCTATATTCGTTCATGCAGAAGTATTAAGCTACCCCACATTTGACAAGAATCTTTATGATCTAGTGCAAGTGATTTAAGAAATTGAAGCACCATCTCATGCACATGGATCCTTTCACACATGATGCATACAAGGAGGAATGTATAGAAGATGATGACTTCTAACGACATGCTTCTCGCGCATCCCTCCATTACATTCCCCCAAAACTATATGCATATTTCCACATTACAACATTGAAATATGCTCCTTTTGGGGATGGTAATGGCATATCAAATTTTGTTCATAACTCAAATTGAAATAATGTTAATGGAAATCTTGAGATCATCGTAGAAGGTTAAAGTTTAGTTTAATCTTAGTGTTTAACTTATAATGATAAATTTTCAACTCAATGTTAACATTTACCATGTTTAATTAACCTAAATTTTAACATTAAAATTTGAAGTGAGGCCGTCTTTTAAGGATGTGGGACAACCCAAGTTTCCACTAAAAGAAATATTTTCATTTCCTTTTCTTTTGACTCATTTGGGTGGTAGCGTTGGTGGTTCTTGTGGCATATTTTATATACAACCACGAAAATGAGTGTAGATACTGTGTTGAGACTGTAATTATGTCTAACACAATGTCATCCTAGAAAAGCACTTTCATTTGAATGAAGCTAAGCTTTTCCTGCTCCTCTTCCAACATAGGGATAGCTTCTGCAGTTTTCTATGGGTCCTTCCTTGTTGACATCGACTTAGTTTCTAACAATATTTTATTTACCTCTAATGATTTTCCCTTGGTAGTCTAATACTAAGTTTTCATCACCATGAACTGAGACTTTCTTTTTATGTTTTCACTCTCATAAGAAGCTCTCACACATTTTTAATATACAATATTGTTTGTTGTTTTTTCCATTCTAATATTATTAATAGGAGGCAATTGAAAAATCTGAAACCTAACTTGAGAAACCCTCTAGTACTCAACCATCATCTCTGAGTGTTGTTTGGGGTAAGGGGCTCCAAAGTGAGAAACTATAATTTGATTATTTGTTTGACTATTTTCAACTATATTTGCAAATTAAACAAAATTGAAATTATAAGTTGTAGAAACTATAATTTGATGATTTGTTTGACTATTTTCAACCATATTTGCAAATCAAACAAAATTGAAATTATAAGTTTTAGAAACTATAATTTGATGATATGTTTGACTATTCAACCATATTTGCAAATCAAACAAAATTGAAATTATAAGTTGTACTTGACATAGTACAATGATGTTTATACATTGATGTTTATAAATAAAATGAAATAAAACATTTTTAATTTCAGCGCAGTATCATAAAACATAAATTATCTTTTCACCATCATAAAAATTGAAATTATAAGCTCACCATAAAACACAAATTGTCCTTTCACCATCATAAAAATTGAAATTATAAGATATTTATTGTTTATAAATGAACAATAAACAATATATTCCACCATCATAAACAATATAAGAGAAATAAAACATGAAATGATAAACAATATATTCCACCATCATAAACAATATAAGAGAAATCAAAGATGAAACAATAAATTAATATTTTGAGTTCCATATATATAATGAAAGTTTGCATAGCTACACCGTCAAATGTGTAACATCCTTCTTTTG
>JASDQU010338055.1:0-12573 GCA_032191745.1 Picea mariana
ATAATTAAAATAACATTACTAATCTAAATTACAACTAATGGCCTAAATCTGACATAAATAAAATAACATTACTAATCTAATATGCTCCACTTAATGGGTAATGAGCCAATATTAGGGCTTAACATTGCACGAGAGGAGAAGAAAGACATTTTCATCTAAGACACCTTGGCTGAGCCCAGCCCTAGGGGATTGACCCACTGCAGGTGGAACGTGTCCCTCTGTTGACCCAGGACGTCCTCTAGAGATCCTTGACATCACCTCTAGCGTGTGGTAGCTTTACAGGGAAGTTTGGCATGTGTGGCAGAGTTTGGAGGTCCAGAGAGGGCCAACGTTTATCTTCTAGTGCTGAGATTTTCCCTAAAAAGGGACAACGTCTCCCTCAGAGGGGTTAGATGTCCTTATTACTACTCATTTAGGGTTTTCTTTAGGCAGTTTAATGTAAAACAGTATGATTTTTAGTTATCAGCCTTGTCGGCTATTTTAATGACCTAATTTTTAAATTAAGGGTCATTGGATGATATAAATTAAGGATGTTTTCCCTCATTTTAACAGAACACACTTCACTCACACAAGTGAGATCTGATTTTTGTGCCCTACTAGGGTAGATTTGTTGTCTAAAGTGAGGCACACTTGCTATTGGAAGGATATTTTTGGCATTTATGGCATTTCTCTCAAGGAAGGTTTACAACTAGGGTTTACTTGTGCTTTTCTTCATGACCTGTAAGTAAATTTTCTTGCAAAAATTCTTAAGTGAATGGTTGTAGATATAATTTCTTGCATTTGCTTATTGTATTGTTGATTTAAAACCCTAGGTAACTAGCACACAAGTAGTTTATTGTTACATGTCCCCTTGTTGAGAAATATTTTTCAGCCATTGAAGAAAAGAGATAGAGCCTAGCCATTGCTACACTTGTCTTCTTTCTTCTTAGCTGGCATTGAAGTCTATAAGTTGAAAGGAGGAGATGTCCTAGGCCTATATTTCCTACACCTAGGGTTTTCACCTTCTAGGGTTTGAAAGCCTTGTCATTGCAACACTTTCTCCCTTATATTTATGCTTTAGGCTAGCCGTTTTTCCAAATTGATTTAGAGAAGGAGGAAAGAGCATGAGGCCTTTCTTAAGAAACACCTGAGTGAGCCTCTTTCCCCTAGGGTTTTGATTCTAGGGCCCTATCTTTGCAGCACCATAGAACCCTACCTTCTAGTTTCTAAATTATCATCCTTTTGAGACCTTGTGCCCTTATCTTTGACCACATTTACCCTAAGGCACTGATTTGACCTCCAACATTGAAGCTCTAGTGTACAAAACTACCTTTAAAACTTTAAATTCTGAAACCCTAACTAACAACTAACCCTAAAAGCTGACGTCATCCCTAGGGTATTTCATCTTGACACAACAATCTTTATATGTGAGCAACTGAATGATGTTTAATGTGTTGATTTGATTCAAGGAGTGATTATATTCATTGGATGCTATATTGTTCCAGTATTTGTTGACAAGTAATATTATATTGCCATTGTTATCATTGCAAACATTGACTTCGTCAATATTTACTGTTGTATTTGCTAATATATTGAACTTAGATAGTCACTAATTTATGAAGTATTAACCATCATTGCACGTACTAGTTTTATTGTTGTCTTGTCTTGAAAGAAGGTGCCTTTTCCTTGGTTATACTTTATTGGACTGTCTGACATTGGCAGTAATCTATGAAAGGGGAAACTAGCCTAAATCCTTTGAGCCTTTTCCTTTCAAACCCCAGATTGCTAGGGACGTCTCCCTTGGGCCTAACCTCCCTAAATAGAAAGGACCTCCTCATTGTGGTGACATTGGGTGGGGTTGGTCCCTGTTACACCAGTTTGACCTACTACTTTATAGCCTTTGCTCCTAGCTACAATCTATGAGATAACAAGGATATCATGGAAGAAGATGATGGGACAAATCAAGTTAATGATCCCATGCAAGAAGATGATGGGACAAATCAAGTTAATGATCCCATGCAAGTAGATGATGGGACAAATCAAATGATCCAAGATTTGTTTTCATAGCCAGATGACGATGGGGACAATGCTGGTATTTGTGATGAACCTCTATTAGAAAAGGCAAATAAATAACTTTATGAAGGATCAAGAGCAAATCTTCTCTCTGCTACATTATTGTTAGTGAACTTAAAGGTTATGAATAATTTGTCGAACACTTGTATGACATAGATCCTAAGGTATATAATATGTTTCATCTCATATTATACATAAATGTTGATTTTTTTTTATTTGTTTTTAGTGTTAATTAATGTGTAAAATAAGAATGCAACTTTTACGAATAATATTCTTTACATTAACTAGTTATTTGTTATGTTGTAGATTGTTAGGTGAATTTTTGTTACCATCGTCAAATATTTTACCTCACACATATTGAGGTTTGCATGCCATTATGAAAGACATTGGAATGGATTATTAAACTATAGATACATGTACTAATGATCATATTATATATTATGGACAACATGCTTCAAAAACAGAATGTCCACAATGTCTTATCAGTAGATATCGAACCGATCAAGTAACAAAAAGGGTGCCTCGAAAGGTTCTTCATCATATTCCCATAATTCCACATTTGCAGCGATTGTTCAGGTGTGAAAGAATAGAACAATTTATGGATTACCATGCATGTAACAAAAGTGGATATGGTGTTATTCAAATGTCTACCGATGGTTCTGCATTTAGGGAAATTGAGGAAAAATGGGCATATTTCAAAGATGAACCTCGTAATGTTAGGCCTTCATCGGCAGCTGACGGTGTTAATTCATTCAGAGAGCTTAGGTATATTTACTTAGTGTGGCCTATTTTTGTTATCAACAATAACATTCCTCCTTGGATGTCAATAAAGAGGGAGCACATAATGTTGACAATGATTGTTCTAGGTATTTGATTACATTAATTTTTTGAATGTAACATTTTCATTTGTTTCAATTTTTGCATAATATCTTTTGTTTATTTATTTACTTATATATATTACATGATATCATTCCTATAGTAATTATGTGTAATTTAAAACAATTAGGTGAGTACCAGGTTAAATATATGAATGTATATATTGAGCCTCTTATCGACGAGCTACTAAAGTTATGGGTTGGCATCACAATGTATGACATATGTAAACCAATCAGGGAGAAGAAATTTAAATTCCGTGGAATACTTTTATGGACAATTCATGATGCCCCTGGACTAACACATTTTTGTGGTATGTAGCATTCTAATATTGCTCTTTAATACTATATAATTTTTTAATGTTATCATGGTGCATGTTTAATTTTTAAATAATCTCATCGTATAATTGGCATTAATCCATTTGTTACAGGTCTTCAAACAAAGGGTAAATTTGAATGTCCAGTTTGTGGCCCTAAGATGAAGTATCATCATTCAAAAAGTTTAGGAAAGGTGGTGTTTGATGAGTATAGACACCTTCTCCCTAAGAACCATAGGTATTGTACTACTGAAAAACATATTTTCAATGGGAAAGAAAAGGCTAGTTTAAAACAACGAATAATGACACCTCACCTATGGAGGTTGGAATATAATAGAAATCATCAAGGTACTCAATTTATTTATGTATCGTAGATCATGTAATGTTTTTAATGTTTATTTTAATCATTGAATTTATTTTACTGTATTTGAATTATTTTTGTGATTTCTTTTATGCTTAATGAAGGAATCAATCATCATGAAGGTAATAATAATGGGCTTCCACGAGGAATGAAATGTTATCCCGCTCAATTCATGAGTTTTCCCTACTGTGAGGAGCTAAAAATAGCTCATTTGTTTGATACAATGCATATCAGGAAGAATGTGACTGAAACTTTATGGTGAATCATAGATGGTAGGAGGGACAAAGAAAAGTATGTGGTAGACTAAAAGTATCATTTAGAATCATGTATGTGGTAGACTAAAAGGAGGGAAAATATACTAAAGTACATGGTAAACTAAAAAATTCATTTAGAAACACATAATTTCATGTACCTTCATTAATTTTTGTTTTTGTAGTTTCTATGCATGAATCTTAATAGGACGTTGCTTTTGATTATTTTCTATTTTATAGATTGAGTTTTGGGGATTAATTGAGAGTGATGTAAGGGGTAGGGGAGGGGCCATATGAGCTTCCACCTTCATGTGGTTGGCCTTGTTCAGTAGAGGATAAATTATTCTTGAAACCAAGAGAAGCTCTTTCATTTTTATACCATCATGATCGTATACGATTTCATTAATATGTTGTCACAGTATTGCATCAATGGAGTTTCGATGAACGCGTTTGTCATTTATATAGAATTATTTTTGAAACCCTTATTTTCTTTCAATGTACACAATTTGGTTGACGCAAGTTTTAAGTTTGCATCAATCTTTCTTCATTTTTCTTTCAGGTTCTACATTAATGTATATACAATGTATCTGTCTCATAGTTGTACTGATGAAAAATCCCTCTTTTTCGCTGATTGATTAATCAACACCATAAAAATACTCCCTTGTATTACTATATGCTGGGATGTGTGTAATATCAAACAAATTTTACAAGGAACAAGGAACAAAAATTGTACGAGGACTAGACACCGACAACAGTGACCTATGAATGGGGCCAAGGTTGAAATTTTTTCAAACAATTTATGTATGCACTAAAATTTGTCATGGATAGACTATTCGCATGCCTTAACAATATGGCAGGGTTTCTAGACTCAAATTTGACTCACACACCCACTTTCTTCCATCATCAATTCATCATGTAAACCATACACCCTAATTTTCTTTCAAAGTACACAATTTGGTTGACGCAAGTTTTAAGTTTTCGTCAATCTTTCTTCATTTTTCTTTCAGGTTCTACAATAATGTATATAAAATGTATCTCTGTCGTAGTTGTGATGAAAAACCCCTCTTTTTCATTGATTTCTTAATCAACACCATAAAAATACTAGAGGCGGGCAACAGTGACATGTGAATGGGTCCAACGTTGAATTGTTTTCAACTATTTCTGTATGCATTGAAATTTGACATGGATAGACTATTCACATGCCTTAATTATATGGGAGGGTTTTTGGACTCAAATTTTACTCACACACCCACTTTCTTCCATCATCATATAATCATGTAAACCATAAACCCTATTTTTCATATGTTCTAGTAGATATGTTAATGATTCCAAGTTTCATATTTGTATTTGACTCAAGGTCTAGCTAGCTTGCAAAGTATCAAATTTTAATTTCATGTTGATAAACCAAATATGAATTTAATCTAAACATCAATTTATATCATCGCAAGAGATATGAATGTAAATAATCTTGCGACGAATTAACTATACTATCGACGAAAAAAGTCTGATGATAGTATAACTAATTTGTCACAAGAATATTGTGTCTAACCTGAATGGTGTTACATGGTTTCCAAGGAGTGTAGGGCTCATATTATGGTGCAATGTAGTGTATTCTATAAGAACAATATCTATTCCAAACCTCAAAATGGATAGTACCATATCTTGTTCATAAGACAGATATTCTTTGTATGTTTCCTTTGTGGTGGCTCAAGCCCTCAGTACACATGATGCATGACAATGAAATGTAACCATTTGACTATTTGATGACAGTGTTAGGTAACCCATGGTTAAGGAAATAACTTAAGGTTCTTAGGTCCTATTTGAATCTTCTTAGAATTGAGATTCGTTCCATAGTCCTTGAAAAAAGACAAAAGACTTATGTAGCAGATATTTGGTCTTTGTGTGGGACATTTTATGCCATTAGTATGTTTTGTACAAAAATAATGGATCTTGGGGACTAAACCATGGTCAAGGAATGAGGAAAAAGGAATAAGGAACAAAGAACCAGGAACGAGGAAAACATAACAAGGATCAAGGAATGGAAATTGTACTAGGACTAGACACCGACAACAGTGACCTGTGAATGGGGCCAACGTTGAAATTTTTTCAAACAATTTCTGTATGCACTGAAATTTGACATGGATAGACTATTCACATGAATTAACGATATGGGAGGGTTTATGGTCTCAAATTTGACTCAGACACCCACTTTCTTCCATCATCAATTCATCATGTAAACCATAAACCCTAAACCCTAATTTTCTTTCAAAGTACACAATTTGGTTGACGCAAGTTTTAAGTTTGCTTCAATATTTCTTCATTTTTCTTTCAGGTTCTACATTAATGTATATAAAATGTATCCATATCATAGTTGTGATGAAAAATCCCTCTTTTTAATTTATTTCTTAATCAACACCATAAAAATACTAGAGGTGGGCAACAATGACATGTGAATGGGGCCAACGTTGAATTTTTTTCAAATTGTTTCTGTATGCATTGAAATTTGACATGGACAGACTATTCACATGCCTTAACGATATGGGAGGGTTTTTGGACTCAAATTTCACTCATGCACCCACTTTCTTCCATCATCACATTATCATGTAAACCATAAACCCTATTTTTCATATGTTCTAGTAGATATGTTAATGATTCCAACTTCCATATTTGTATTTGACTCAAAGTACAACTAGCTTGCAAAGTATCAAATTTTGATTTCAAGTTGATAAACCAAATATGAAATCTGACTGACACACCCACTTTCTTCCATCATCAATTCATCATGTAAACCATAAACCCTAATTTTATTTCAAAGTACACAATTTGGTTGACGCAAGTTTTCAGTTTTCGTTAGTCTTTCTTCATTTTTATTTCAGGTTCTACATTAATATATATACAATGTATCTATGTCATAGTTGTGATGAAAAATCCTTCTTTTTTGTTGATTGCTTAATCAACACCATAAAAATACTAGAGGTGGGCAACAGTGACAGGTGAATGGAGCCAACGTTGAAAGTTTTTCAAATTGTATCTATATGCATTGAAATTTGACATGGATAGACTATTCGCATGCCTTAATGATATGAGAGGGTTTCTGGACTCAAATTTCACACACACACACACACTTTATTCCATCACCATATCATCATGTAAACCATAAACCCTATTTTTTATATGTTTTAGTAGATATGTTAATGATTCCAAATTTCATATTTGTATTTGACTCAAGGTCTAGCTAGCTTGAAAAGTATCAAATTTTAATTTCAACTTGATAAAACAAATATGAAATGAATCCAAGAATCATTTGATATCGTAGCAAGAGATACAAATGTAAATAATCTTGTGATGAATTAGCTATACTATCAATGAAAAAAGTTCGTCGATAGTATAGCTAATTTGTCGCAATAATGTGTCTAATTTGAATGGTGTTACATGGTTTGCAAGGAGTGTAGGGCTTATAATATGGTGCAATGTAGTGTAGTCTATAAGAAAAAGTTCTATGCCAAACCTCAAAATGGATAGTACCATATATATCTTGTTCATAAAACAAATATTCTTTGTATGTTTCCTTTATGGTGGTTCAAGCCCTTAGTACACATGATGCATGACAATGAAATGTAAAAATTTGACTATTGAATGATAGTGTTATTTCACACATGGTTAAGGAAGGAACATAAGGTTCTTATGTCCTATTTTAATCTTCTTAGAATTTATATTCGTTACATAGTCCTTGAAAAAAGACAAAAGACTTATGTAGCAGATATTTGGACATTGTGTGGGACATTTTATGCCATTACTATGTTTTGTACAAAATTAATGGATACTGGGGACTACACCATGGTCAAGGAACGAGGAACAAGGAACAAGGAACAAGGAACAAGGAATGAGGAACGCGAAACACAGAACAAGGAACAAGGAACAAAAATTGTACTAGGACTAAACATTGACAACCGTGACCTGTGAATGGGGCCAACGTTGAAATTTTTTCAAACAGTTTCTGTATGCACTAAAATTTGACATGGATAGACTATTCGCATGCCTTAAATATATGGCATGGTTTATGGGCTCAAATTTGACTCAAACACCCACTTTATTCCATCATCAATTCATCATGTAAACCATAAACCCTAATTTTCTTTCAAAGTACACAATTTTTTGACGCAAGTTTTAAGTTTTCTTCAGTATTTGTTCATTTTTCTTTCAGGTACTACTTTAATGTATATAAAATGTATCTGTGTCATAGTTGTTTTGAAAAATCCCTCTTTTTCGTTGATTGCTTAATCAACACCATAAAAATACTAGAGGCGGGCAACAATGACATGTGAATGGGGCCAATGTTGAAATTTTTTCAAACTGTTTTTGTATGCACTGAAATTTGACATGGATAGACTATTTGCATGCCTTAATGATATGGGAGGGTTTATGGACTCAAATTTCACTCACACACCCACTTTCTTCCATCATCATAGCATGATGTAAACCATAAACCCTATTTTTTATATGTTCTAGTAGATATGTTAATGATTCCAAATTTCATATTTGTATTTGACTCAAGGTCCAGCTAGCTTGCAAAGTATCAAATTTTAATTTCAAGTTTATCAACCAAATATTAAATGAATCCAAGAATCATTTGATATCGTCACAAGAGAGATGAATGTAAATAATCTTATCGACGGATTAGCTATACTATCGACGAAAAAAGTTTGCCGATAATATAGCTAATTCATCGCAAGAATGTGTCTAATTTGAATGGTGTTACATGGTTTTCAAGGAGTGGAGGGATTAGAATATGGTGCAATGCAGTTTAGTATATAAGAACAATCTCTATTCCAAACCTCAAAATGGATAGTACCATATATATCTTGTTCATAAGACAAATATTCTTTGTATGTTTCCTTTGTGGTGGCTCAAGCCCTCAGTACACATCATGCATGACAATGAAATGTAACAATTTGACTATTGAATGATAGTGTTATGTCACCCATGGTTAATGAAATAACATAAGGTTCTTATGTCCTATTTGAATCTTCTTAGAATTGAGATTCGTTACATAGTCCTTGAAAAAAGACAAAAGACTTATGTAGCATATATTTGGTCTTTGTGTGGGACATTTTATGCCATTAATATGTTTTGTACAAAATTAATGGATCTTGGGGACTAAACCATGGTCAAGGAATGCAGAACAAGGAACAAGGAAAAAGGAACGAGGAATGAGGAACACAGAACAAGGAACACGAAACGAAAATTATACTAGGACTAGACACCGACAACACTGACCTGTGAATGGGGCCAACGTTGAAATTTTTTCAAACAGTTTTTGTATGCACTGAAATTTTACATGGATAGAATATTTTCATGAGTTAATGATATGGGAGGGTTTTGGGGCTCAAATTTGACTCACACAACCACTTTCTTCCATCATCAATTCATCATGTAAACCATAAACCCTAATTTTCTTTCAAAGTACACAATTTGGTTGATGCATGTTTTAAGTTTGCTTCAGTCTTTCTTCGTTTTTCTTTCAGGTTCTACATTAATGTATATGAAATGTATCTGTGTCATATTTGTGATGAAAAAACCCTCTTTATCGTTGATTTCTTAATCAACACGATAAAAATACTAGAGGCGGGCAACAGTGACATGTGAATGGGGCCAAAGTTGAAATTTTTTCAAACTGATTTTGTATGCATTGAAATTTGACATGGATAGACTATTCACATGCCTTAATGATATGGGATGGTTTATGGACTCAAATTTCACTCACACACCCACTTTATTCCACCATCATATCATCATGTAAACCATAAACCCTATTTTTCATATGTTCTAGTAGATATGTTAATGAGTCCAAATTTCATATTTGTATTTGACTCAAGGTCCAGCTAGCTTGCAAAGTATCAAATTTTAATTTCATGTTGATAAATAAAATATGAAATGAATCCAAGCTTCATTTGATATTGTCGCAAGATATACAAATGTAAATAATCTTGCGACGAATTAGTTATACTATCGACGAAAAAGTTCGTCGATAGTATAGCTAATTCGTCGCAAGAATGTGTCTAATTTGAATGGTGTTACATGGTTTGCAAGGACCGTAGGGATTATAATATGGTGCAATGTAGTGTATTCTATAAGAACAATATCTATGCCAAACCTCAAAATGGATAGTACCATATATTTCTTGTTCTTGAGACAAATATTCTTTGTATGTTTCCTTTATGGTGGCTCAAGCCCTCAGTACACATGATGCATGACAATGAAATGTAACAATTTGACTATTGAATGATAGTGTTATTTAACCCATGGTTAAGGAAAGAACATAAGGTTATTAGGTCCTATTTGAATATTCTTATAATTGAGATTCAGTACATAGTCCTTGAAAAAATACAAAAGACTTATGTAGTAGATATTTAGTCTTTGTGTGGGACATTTTATGCCATTACTATGTTTTGTACAAAATTAATGGATCTTGGGGACTGAACCATGGTCAAGGAATGAGTAAAAATGAACAAGGAACAAGGAATGAGGAACAAGGAACACAGAACAAGGAACAAGGAACGAAAATTGTACTAGGACTAGACACCGACAACAGTGACCTGTGAATGGGGCAATGTTGAAATTTTTTCAAACAATTTATGTATGCACTGAAATTTGACATGGATAGAATATTCACATGCCTTAATAATATGGGAGGGTTTCTGGGCTCAAATTTGACTCACACACCCACTTTCTTCCATCATCAATTCATCATGTAAACCATAAACCCTAATTTTCTTTCAAAGTACACAATTTGGTTGACGCAAGTTTTAAGTTTTCTTCGGTCTTTCTTCATTTTTCTTTCAGGTTCTACATTAATGTATATACAATGTATCTATTTCATAGTTGTGATGAAAAATCCCTCTTTTTTCGTTGATTGCTTAATCAACACTATAAAAATACTAGAGGCGAGCAATAGTGACATTTGAATGGGGCCAATGTTGAAATTTTTTCAAACTGTTTCTGTATGCATTGAAATTTGACATGGATAGACTATTCGTTATTGATTCCAAAATAGTTATTAATTGGATAAATAATATTGGTTCTTTGTAGGTAATTTCCATTGATTGTTGGAAAGATCGAGTAAGGGATCTCATCAAGCACTTTTTTGTCATCACTTTTTCCCACGTCTTTAGAGAAGAAAATCAAAAGGTTGATTCATTATCAAAACATGCTCTATATGAGCATCCTAGAGCTATCACTTTCAAGCAGTGGAATGATGGTCATGAGGGACCAAGAGATTATATAAATATGTACTAGCTTCTACTATCTGAATCATGTTGATATTTATGAGTTTTTCCTGAGGATATTTTGAGGTTTTAATGTAGTTTCAAACTTTCTTTGCATAAGTTCTTGACCATTGTTGTTATGGAGATAGTTATATGATGGCACTTTTTTTCTTTGGATAGTCACCATGTCAGTGCAATGGTATCATTTGTCTTTTGATACGAGATGGAACTAGTTTGTTTTTTGGTGGAGAAGTCACAAGGCTAAGCCTTTGATTGTAATGTGTTTTATGACTATGTAAAAAAATTATATATGTTAATATAATGTGAAATTTTCTTGTGGAAAAAAAAAGGAGGTAAGGGATTCAAAAACCTCCAAAGAATCGATATATCAACATTACAACTATATTTTAGATTAGTGGAAAAAGTTTAGCTTGATAGTGAAGTCTATTTGAGGGCTCTTTCATGGTTAAGAGAGTGCATAAAGTGTCATTTTTTTGGAAACTTAGTATTAAAAGAAAGATATTATAAGATTCATGAAGGATGATGTTTTAAAGAGAGGAGTAAGTTAATAAATATATGAATTATTTTTTATTTTTTTTTTAATTTAATTTTATAGAAATTTTGTGAAAAATTATATAGTTTTGTTTAATTGTGGGAATTTTAATTATTTAACTTTTTTATTAAGAGTTTTGGCTCATTTTGAGATAAACCACATCATTAGAATTTCAATAAAATGAGTAGATTGGAGGTAGAATTTTTCCTCATCGAAAAAATAGACTCACCATAAAGGTTGAGTTTGTCCACTTATTAAGGCAATCCTCAAATAAAATATATACAATAAAATATAGGAAGTTATAGACCAACATTATAAAAATCATTTTTGTATTAGATATCATCAACCATGCACATGTTCGTCCACCTTAGAGATCATCCACCATGCTCCATCCATCTCATCAATCTTTGTCCCTACACCCTTCTTCACATTCAAGGACAACATGACAAATGGACTAGGTGATGAGGTGGTAGCCTAGGCTAACTAATATGTGGCATTCCTCACATCCAATGATGATGTGACACATGGACCAAGTGATGAGGTGGAAACCATGTCTAAATAAAAAGTGGCATTCTTCACATCCAATGAAAACATGGCATGTGGACCAAGTGGTAACCAGAGCTAACTAATCCACCAATCTTCTCCCCTTAATCCTTCTTCACATCTAATGACAACTTGACATAGGGACTAGATGATGAGGTGGCAACAAGGATAGTTGAAATTTGGAATTCTTCACATCCAATGGTGGCATGACACATTGACCAAGTGATGAGGTGGTAAATTAAGGTAACTGACAAGTAGCATTCTTCACATCCAATGACAACATGATGCATGGATGAGGGGATAAGGTGGAAATAATAGCTAACTAATATGTGGAAATATTCACATCTAATAACAATGTA